>APFE030649027.1:6510-35528 GCA_000404065.3 Pinus taeda | reverse complement strand
GAAGTGTTTAATAAGGGACATTAAGGATAGGGGAAGGTGTATGAACATCAAGATACAAGTTTTGCTGATGATTTGACCATCCAAGAGAAATTAGCTTCAAAACCCTAGGAGAGGGAAATGAACCTTACCTAGGCGCAATTGAAGCATGAACAAGGCATAAAACGACCCAGTGGAACTTGACATGATGATGAAAACCCTTTGAATGATGGTACACTCAGCTGAATGGTGACGCGGACTGACATTTGGACAACTTTGACAAGGGCGAAAACAAACCCTAGACCTAATACCTAGTGACCAAATTTTGCTTGAAGACTCACTGAAATGACAAAATTTGTTCTTGACACCTTAAAATCACTTTGTAAGAGCATGTTTGATCACTGGAGGAAGGCTGCAAAGACTAACACTAACAGGAGGTTCAGATGAAACTACAACATAATTCAGAAGAGGAGGTTTGATGGTCCACACTGGTCAAACTTTGGGTCTGTAGTTGGAGCTTCCTTCAAACTAGGGCAGTCGATATCTCGCAAACCGACCGTCGGATCGACTTGATTCCACCACCAAAAGTTGCAGCTTTTAGAGGAAGTTAAGATGAACCTACAATGCAGTTTAGAAGAGAAAGTTTGATGGTCCACGCTGGTCAAAGTTTGGATCTGCAGTTGCATCTTCAGTTTCAGCAGCTTTCGGTTTCACATGTGTGAGAGAGAGACCCTTTTCTACGCAGTAGTAAAGAGACTCTTTTCTGCACAGTAGAGAGAGAGAGAGAGATGTGATGAGATGAGTGAGTGCAAATGAGGAAAAGTCCTCCTGTATTTATACACAACGTTGATGTTTGAATAGATGTGGTTGTTGGGCTTCTGAGTGTACATGAGTTGTAGGTTGACTTGATAATAATTCCATAATCAAAATAAATTCATATCTCCATAAATACTTATCGGAATTGGATGATATTTAGATCAATCCTACACCTCTCGATGAGAGGAACCTAATAAAAATTATTTTTAGCCATGAATAAGATGAACCACATGAAGTTTGGCCCTAGTTGCCAATTTAACACTCCCTCTCAACTAGGGAGAACTTCATCTGCAATCTGTCTGTCGGTCGCTACTATTCATCCATCAAGTGCACTGCGCTGTACAACCTGAACCTTGCCCTGCTTTGCTCTATTCTGCCTATTCTGTTTTGTCTTGTTCTACCCTGTACTTATTTATACTACTCTACTTTGTTCTACTTTGCTCTGCTTTGTTTTGTTCTGCTGTGATTTTGTTTTGTTTTGCTATGCTTTTGTTTTGTTCTGCTCTTCTTTTGTCTGAATTATGAAGAAGAAATGATTGAGGATGTATCATACTGACTTAAAGTCAGCCTCAAAGTTTGTACCACTAGTCCCAGACCAGTCTCAACCGACCCGAAGTCAGTGTCATAGTATGTACAACTCCTACCACTGGTCCCATACCAATAACATCCTCCACTGACTCAAAGTCAGTCACAAAGTGCGTACCACTGGTCCCAGACTAGTCCCAACTGACCTGAAGTGAGTGTCATAGAATGTACCACTCCTACCACTGGTCCCAGACTAGTATCATTGATCCTAGATCAATGGAGGTCATCCTAGCGTAGGGAGTACAGTAGATACAACGATGCGTCCATCGGTACTACTATGGTCCCTAACTTCATTTCCCTACTCATTGATTAGATGAGAGGTACTTCCCATGAGTCCCAAACTGCATGGGTAGGATGCCCCAATAGGAGAACTAATCAATCCTATCCTCACAGGAGAACACATCAATCCTACTACAATCGCCATGGAGAACACATCAATCCAGGCCTCACAGGAGAACACATCAATCCTGCTACAATCGCCATGGATAACACATCAATCTAGGCCTCACAGGAGAACACATCAATCCTGCTACAATCACCATGGAAAATACATCAATCTAGGCCTCACAGGAGAACACATCAATCCTGATACAATATCCATGGAGAACACATCAATCCAAGCCTCACAGGAGAACTAATCATCTTGCTACACAGGAGAGTGAATCATCCTATTCCACAAGAGAGCGAATCATCTTGTCCCACAAGAGAGCGAATCATCTTGATCCAGTGCACACCATCAGGGGAGGGTGAGTCACCTTGTGGTTGCATGTTGCTCCAGTAAGAACCGCAAGCCCTTAGAGCTCCCAGACCTCAATGTATGCAACATGCAGGACCCTTGTATAAGGGTTTCTTGATGACTCCAAGTCGTTTGGGAAAATCACATATTAGATCTTTCCTCGGGGCTTTGATAAGGTGTATCGACTTGTACATCATCTTAATGCGATGGAGCCTCCTTGCTCATTGGCTTATCATATCCTAGATGATGTCTATCTATTGGAGCAGTTGACGAATACGAGATTGCTCAATAATCGAATCCCACCTCTGGTTGTGACAGAGAATCACAGTGGTATGTGTTCAAACAGCTCACTGAAGAGCTTCCCCAACCAAGTAGCTTCATACGAGATCATATTCGTAGATAGTATCTGGTCTCGGCGGTGCTTATGGCAACTGACTTCTGCTTCCTGCTCATCCATTATATTGAAGCAGAATCCAAAGAGAAACAACACTAAAAGTGCTACAGTGATCCTCCACACTACCTGCCTAATCAGTATTCGAATAATCATGTAGTTTCATATTTCCAGCAGTGTATCTCAATCCATGAGAGATTGTGTCTTGAAGATATCTTAGAAGATTCTTGGCACTAATCTAGTGAGGCTCAACCAAATATGAGCTCACAATGCTAACTACAAAATATATGTTCAGACGAAGGTTCACCATGAACATCAACGCGAATGAGTTTTTGAAACTCAGAGGCATTTCCAAAATCTGGTCCGACATCACTACCATTTAACTTCTAAAAGTTAAGATCCTCGAGGTAGTCACAGGCTTGTAGTCCATCATACCAAATCTTTTCAGAATCTTCACCACATATTTTCCTTGAAATAGGAAAATTTCCCTTGGATTCTGCCACATTTCAAGTCCTTGGTTCTTCATTTCAAATTCAGAAGCCAACTCCCTCTTACATTTGTGAATGAGAGGGTATGCACTTGTTAGAAAGATTCATCCACATACAACACTAGTATGAGAGGCTTGTCAACTTCAACCTTAAGGTAAAGGTTAGGATCAGCTTCACTCCTAGCGAATCCCAGCTTCATCAAGTAGTTTCCGATCCTCTCATACCATGCTCGGGGTGTTTGCTTCAGCCCATAGAGAGCCTTCTTCAACCTGCATACATGAGATTTTCAATCATAAATATCAAATCCTTTGGGTTGCCCCACATAGACCTCTTCTTTGATCGAACCATGCAAGAATGCGATCTTGACATCCATCTGATGTAGGTTACATCCTTGCAAAGCCACAAGGGCTATGATCAAGTGGATGGTAATATATCTGGCAACAAGTGCAAATATCACATCATAGTCTATACCTTCCTTCTGGGAGAAACCGCGAGCAACAAAAGGAGCGTTATACTATTCCGTACTTCCATTTGCTACAACTTTATCTTGTAAAGCCATTTTGAAGTAAAAATTGTCTTGTCCTGGGGTTTGGGAACTACTTCCCAAACATCATTTTCCATAATAGACTCATATTCTTTGGTCATAGCATCCTTCCATACTTGATGCTTAACGACATCTGAGAATGATGAAGGCTCATTTTGTATGATCGTGCTCATGATGGTCAGGTATCCATGATACCAGTTAGGTTTCTTAATTTCACGGAAGGTTCCTCAGGGTGCAGCATGTCCTTCAGCATCATCAAGTATCCCCCTAAGCCATGAAGGCATCTTCCTAAAAGAGGAAGGCTCAGGTGGATAAATAGGATCCATTGGTTCCTCCACATCAGGCATTGTTACATCATCTACCCATAGAGACAACTTCCACAATCTTACAGTTCTTCCTTTCTACCACACCATTCTGCTCAGAAGTATGTGGTGTAGTAGTCTCCCTCTTAATGCCAGCCTTAGATATGCCTGAGTGAATTAACTATAATATATCAGAGGTCTTGCTTTGGCTTGAGGGGAATGGTCCCCTTTTTAGCTTTCCTTTAGCACATCCTGGACATACACCTTCTTTCTCTACTCGGAATTCGGGAATCCCTGTCACCATTTGTCTTACACCGAGTAGAGCTTTATAATGAAGGGGGGCAAACCTACGATGCCAAAGTTCGGATTGAAGAGATGTGTCATAAGACATTACACCTAGCGGACTTCCATTGACCTGATATAATGAATCAACATGAAACCCAAGAGTAAAGGCATCTTTAACATTATTTTTCCATAAACGTACCTTGCCATCACTGAAGGTTACCTTGTAGCCTTTGTCTTCCATTGCCGAGATGGACACCAGGTTATTTTTGAGGTCAGGTGCATTTAATACATCCTAGAATTTCTAGCCTTCTTGAATGGTTGTCCTCTTCCTTGATTCCCAGCTCTCCTCTTACCTTTGATATTGAATTTGTCATTCCTTTGATTGCCATTAGATGGATTTTGATCATCGTCTTGGTGTGATTCCTTTCTATCAGTGCACTCCCTTGCATAGTGACCTGCTTTATTGCAAATGTAACATCATCCTTTTCTTCCACCCTTAGGTCCAACCTTTCCTTTTTATTTAGTCCCAGAATTATTTCTTTTCTTAGCATGAGAAGAAAAGGCAGCAGGAGGACGTTTAGGCATGGTCATTTCTTTCTCTTCTACCGTTGTTTCTTCTTGAATGCGTCTAGCCATTAATTCCTTGAAACCAAGAATTATATTATTGTTTGGAAGAGTAGTCCTGAACACGTACCATTTAGATGGTAATCCTCCAAGAGTCGTGAGTGCCATTTCTCTGTCAGTAATGGTCTCTCTAATAAATAGGAGATCGTTCTTGATCTCGGTGATTCTTAAGAATTATGCGTGCATACTCTCATCTTTACCCTTATTGATTTCCCTCAGTTTATTTCTAAGAAACAAAACTTGATTTGCATCATTAACTTTAAATATACTCACCAGTCTATCGTAGTTTTCCTTCGAGGTGTCCAGTTCAGAGATGTAGGCCACCAAGTGCTTGTCGATAGAGTCCCGGATGATCTTCTTTATTTTGACTTCTCTGTTTTTCCATTTGTTCTAGGCAGCAGAAGATGCCTTTGATGGAGGCTCAACAATATTTCCTCTTACATGGTCCAACACTCCTTGATCTTTTAGGGTTAGATCGATAGACATCTTCCATCCATGATAGTCAGCTTTCTCACGGAGCTTGTCTTCGGCAGGAAAGAGTGTTGAGGACCCCATAGTTCTTTTAGAATAGCCTTGCCAATCTTCTCTTCGGTGATTGCTCTTGCTCTTGCTCGGGCTTTGTCTTCACCTCAGCTCTGATACCATGTTAAGTTATGGTATGTTTTATGATTATAACAATTTACTTCTTTTACTTATTAGATTCCATAGATTAGCAATCACATGTACATAAAGCAAAATGCAGATATAACATTAAACGATTGACAGAAAACAGGCCAAGACAAGAGACATAAGATGTGGGGGCTAACCAGGGACAAACCCCACAATGTGTGGGGAAACCCTTTGATCAAATCTTCTTTTATCTTCAATAATTCACCAGAGAGAAATAGTACAATAAATCTGATTTATATTAACAGTAGCAAACCCTAGATCAGTAGCATGAGAATTAGCAGCTTCATCATCAAAACTAGGGCAGTCGATATCTCACAAACTGACCATTAGATCGACTTGATTCCACCACCAAAAGTTGCATCCTTTAGAGGAGGTTCAGATGAACCTATAGCACAATTTAGAAGAGGAGGTTTGATGGTCCACACTGGTCAAACTTTGGATCTGCAGTTGCACCTTTAGTTTGAATAGCTTCCTTCAAACTAGGGCAGTCGATATCTCGCAAACCGACCATCGGATCAACTTGATTCCACCACCAAAAGTTGCAGCCTTCAAAGGATGTTCAGATGAACCTACAACACAATTCAGAAGAGGAGGTTTGATTGTCCACGCTGGTCAAAGTTTGGATCTGTAGTTGCATCTTCAGTTTTAGCATCTTTCGACTTCACATGTGTGAGAGAGAGACCCTTTTCTATGCAGTAGTGAAGAGACTCTTTTCTGCGCAATAGAGAGAGAGAGACAGAGAGAGAGAGAGAGATGTGATGAGATGAGTGAGTGCAAATGAGGAAAATTCCTCCTGTATTTATACACAACGTTGATGTTTGAATAGATGTGGTTGTTGGGCTTCTGACCCTACATGAGTCGTAGGCCGGCTTGATAATAATTCCATAATCAAAATAAATTCATATCTCCATAAATACTTATCGGAATCAGATGATATTTAGATCAATCCTACACCTCTCGATGAGAGGAACCTAATAAAAATTATTATTAGCCATGAATAAGATGACCCACATGAACTTTGGCCCTAGTTTCCAATTTAACAACTGGCCAGAAAGGAACCTAAAGGGAATAAGAAACAACAAAAAAAACCCAAAGGTTGGTAGCATAGCGAACCACTGGAAGAGGAGGAATTGAAGACCGAATCTATAGGCATGCAAATGAGACAGGAAAACATATAGGAAGAGAATACCTGGGGGCCTAAATTGGGGCAAAATAATTTGAAACAGCGACAAGAATAACAACTAGAAGTAAGTGGCACCAAATGAACACATGGTTCCGAAGGATCGAAATCTGACAAAGAACAACCAATGAATACAATGGAAAACCAGCTTGCCATTATTGCTCCCACTCCCAACACTGGAGGTTGGCGAAGAGTGGAGAAGAAGAAGGGCATGAAAGCATAGGCCAGCTGGATCAATTCTTCTTTTCTTGTTTTTTGTATTCTTTTGTTTCCTGATTACAGGAACAACTCTTCTGCATATACTTTAAGCATCTACAAAATGTAATTTTCTTCATATGAATAAAATTATGATTTTTTTCTATGGGAAAAATATATATATGTAAGGAGTGGTAAAGAGAGAGAGAGAATGGAAGAAATATGGTGGGTGTATAGAGGGGAAGATGGAGAGAGATGGAGCAAGTGGGGGTGATAGGGGGGAAGAGAGATAGATCCAGTGGGTGTTATTAAAGAGTGACCATGGGAGGGAGGGAGAGAGAGAGAAATAAGTAGGGAGGGGTAGAGATATAGAGTTGGTGGTTTTTATGAAATAACGACCAATGGAGAGAAAAAGGGAGGGATAAAGAGAGGAATAAAGGGGAAGAAATGTGGTGTGTGTGTGTATGTGTGTGTGTGTGTGAGAGAGAGAGAGAGAGAGAGAGAGAGAGAGAGAGAGAGAATGGAGTGGTAAATAGAGAGAGACAATGGAATAAATGCAAGGGATGTATAGAGGGGAAGATAGAGAGAGATGGAGCAAGTGGGGGTGATAGGGGGGTAGAGAGATAGATCTAGTGGGTGTAATTAAAGAGTGAGAGTGACCATTGGAGGGAGGGACAGAGAGAGATAAGTAGGGAGGGGAAGAGATATAGAGTTGGTGGTTGTTATGAAATAGTGACCAAGGGAGGGATAGAGAGAGGGAGGTTGGGGGTGAAGAGAGTGAGAGAGTCGAGGGTGGAGAAGAGTGAGAGAGGGATTGGGGAGAAAGAGAGAGAGTGAGAGGCAAAGAGTAGGGGGGTAGAGAGAGAAAGGGGAGGAATAGATAAAGGAGAAGAATAAGAGAGGGAGCGTTGTGATCCAAGGAAATGTGCACATTGATATTAGCAAATCCATACACTAGGTAGATATTAAGTAAATAGAGACATGCATCACATAAGATAAAGCAAAGAGAGAAATAAAATTAGTGGTAATTTACTGAAAAAACTTCTTTTATTAATCCATAGGCATGATTAATACATCAATTATCATTATATTTTGTATTTATATCAGACTCTAAATAGTTATAGGTAACTAATTTCCTTAACTAATTAATTAGTCGACTAAAGATGGGATCTTGACTTGATTAATCAATCAACTAACTTAAATATTATAGAGAGTCTAGTTGGCTATTCTGACTTGAGGGTTTATTCAACAGAGTCAACTAGCCATTCCAACATCTTCCCCCCCTAAGTTCATTCTTCCTCTTGAATATGGTGATATTTGGAATGTTTACACTATATAAAAGTTTTTCCTATAGTATTAGGAAAATTTAAATACAATGGTTTACAAAAATTTGTAGAGAAGTTAAGTCTCTTTGTGTTTTTATAAAAAATTGTTTTGAAACTTACCGCTAGATATGGCTATGACATTCCAACAATATAAGTGCTAAATATGATTATCTAGGAATGATAATGAGGAATCAAAATTGAAGCATTATAGTTGACTAATTCTCAATTGTAATGTGTTATGGTGATGTCGATCAATTGAGGTCAATTGATAGATTAGTCACTATGCTATGTTCCTTGTAGTCCTTCTTTTTGTGCTTCCTACATTCCATCGAGGTGCATGTGTATCATAGATATGTATTCCCTTAATCCTCGCAACTATCCACAATGATTATCCAGGATATCTAGGATAAGGTCCATTTCTTTTGACATACAATCCAATTTGTTATGTAGGAATTTACTTCATAATTTCCAATGGAACTTCCGAAGTTCCATTGATGGCCTTCAAAAGAAGGGGATTTATCACTCCTCCTAACAAAAATTATAGAAACTAATTGAATAAAGTGACAAGTGATTACATACGATATAGGTATGATATACTACACAAATAAAGAGGCGGTAAGGAGGGAGTCACAACCCGAGAACAAGAGATTATGAATGGATGGGAAAAGGCCAATGAGTGTCTATATAGACTACTTCCTCTTGCATTAGTTGACCTCACCTGAAATTATTGATACACTATATGGTGATTCCTAAGATAAATTAAATCCATTATTAAAATATCGAAAAGGTAAGCAATTTAATGAAGGATCATTAATCCCTAACAAATATCAATTTGAGTGTGTGGATAAATGTGTAAATTGAATGTGGACATGTGTGAGCCATGTGACAAGATGTGTGGTATCATAATTATAGATGGGTTGAGTCATCCACATCAAAGTGATTTTATGCCAATTTTTTCTTGGTTGACTTCTTTGTGGTTAGACCTAAGAGGTATGTCAGTTCAATGATTTCAGTTGACTTGGTTTCCTTTTGTGTTTCTAGTATATAATATTAATGCTGATATTGGAACCTTACTTTCAAATTACCTAGTGTATTATTTGAAAAATTATTTTTCTATTTATTTTATTTACTTGTGACTTAAAAGGATTTGAAGTTGTTTTGTGAATTTCAATTACACTACCTATTTTTACAACTAACAAGTTTATTATTTTACCTTTGTCAATTTTTTGGTTAGAAAAAATAAATACTTTTATACAACAAATGGTTCATGAGACTACCACATGTGGTTTTAAGACTCACCCATGGTTATTGGTGCCCCAACTGGTTTTTTCTTGAATCATGCGAACAAGTTCATGGATTATACTTTTAAGGGTGGCACCATTTACAATTAAATATTGTAGCTTCCCCCTTAGCACTCTAAGCTACAATACCGTCACTGAGGGTCGGATTTCTTCTATGAAAAAGGGGCCCAACAAGGGTTATTCATGTTTTCTATGCTTCCCTTTAACTCAACTATCATATAAGAATGCAAGATATCACGACTTTAAGTTTTTGAATATAATATTCCTATAAAGCCATGCTCTTTGTTGAATTTTATATTGTTTTCATCCATTTCATGTAGTTGGTGGATGCAAATCGCCATTTATTCGTTGGTGTCATATTTAAGGACAACCAAAACTTTTGTTGCAGTTGTGGTGAAGTGAAAATGGATGAAAACTTCTTTCATAGACTAATTAAAATGGTGTGTGCCTAGTTGATTTTTTATACATTGTTCAATATGCCCAAATATTGGTTCATACCAATCATTTTGTTCATCTCAACATATCATTGTAAGTATTTTATGCAATGTCTTATTAAAGGACTTGACCACACTATTTTCTTGTGGCTAATAGGTTGTCATTTATCTATGTTCGTTCGTGAATTTTTGCAATAGAATTTGAATTGTTGCATTTCCAAAGTGGATATCCTTATCATTGATAATTGTTAAAAGGGTACCCAAACTTGGTGATAATGTTTTCATAATAAATTTCATAACAAATTCCTAAGTACATTACTCGAATAACTCTACCTCAACCAATTTGGTAAGGTACTCGACTGTAGTAATAAGATACCTAGCACACATTAATTTTACTCATATAGAGAATGGAGTAACAAAGTCCATATTTCAAAAGGAAGATTTGGATTAATTTTAAGGGAATTTCATCCTTCCATTGTGACTCACCCATTTTTTGAGAACTATCACATTACTTGATGTGTTTTCCACAATCCTTAAATAGATTCAACCACCATAATCCTTGGTTGAAGGATGTCCCTTGTTGATATTTCCATTTGATAATGACCACCCACTAGGACCTTACGTTCCTTGTCAATTAATTTATCATTAATGTTCCAAGGAACATTTTCTTAAAATTTCATTGGGTCCAATTTCTTAAAGATACCCGTTCATAAGTGTGAATGGGGGAATATTCATTACTAATATTTCCTTTTTCTTTTTAGGGAGATCCTCTGGCGTTTTTCCTTGATGTATAATTCAACTATATTTTTAAACTTGAATAAAGTTGCTTCAAATATAAAAGAGTGTGCATCAAGAAGGTCATCATTGATAACAAGCAGATCTTCTATTATTTCAAACGAAATTAAGTGGTCAAGTATGACATTTTAATTTTTGGGTAAAATGATGAAAAAAACTCAATGTCTTCAAATGACAAGAGAGATTAAAAATTTATACCTTGATGAGTGGTATTTTTCACTATATATTTCAAGGGTTGGTTGTCAATGAAAAATGTGAATGTTTTAGCTAGTCGATAGCGTCTAAAATTATGTAGAGAAAATATCATAGGAATTGCTTCTATTTCCATTATCAAGTAGTTTCACTTTTCCTTATTTGGTTTCCAATTAGCATAAATATTGGCATGATTGGTTATTTCATCATTGGGTTGGACTAATAGTACCCCGATTACTACATTTGATTCACTAACATAAACATGGAATCTTATCTCAGTTCAAGAACCTTAAATTTGGTGCTTCAACCAACTTTCTTTTTAACACTTCAAATAGTTTGATGCACTCTATTTTTTGGACATACTCAACATCCTTAATTAAAATCTCATCTATTGGAAATGTGTTGTTATAGTAGTGACAAATGAACTTGTTGTAAATCACAGTGGCCAAAATTTATTTTTATCTGCGTGTGGTTGACTAAGGCTTTAGATTGAAGATGGATTTTATCTTAGCCATGTCAAATTTGATTCCCTCCTTGCATATAACATGATCAAATAGTATCCCAACTAGAGTGCAAAATAGACATTTTTTGATGTTAGGAGATATATGAATTTGTCAAAAAAAATTGGACATTAGTTTGAGCCACAATGTATGGTCCTTCAATAAAGTGTACACAATCCAATCATCCAAGTAGATTTCCATTGTTCTGTAGATGTATTCTTAAGATTCCATAACCATGATTCTTGAGAATAATGTTGGTCCATTTTAAATCTAAGTGACATAACTATGTATGTGGAGGAACCAAATTCATAAATAAAAATTGTTTTTTCTTAATCATTAATTTCTATTGGAACTTGAATGTAGCTAGGGAATCCATCTGCAAAAGAGTAGCATTCATTCCCTCTCACCTTACTTATGTTTTCATTGGAAAAAGGAGTTGGTAATATATTAGTTACAGTTACTTTATTTAACCCTATAAAATAGATAGAAATTATTAACTTTTTTGGGTCATATCTTTTAGGTTGCATGACCACGTGACTTGTCCATAATAATTTTTCTATTGGAGAGATGATTCTTGTTGCAATCATTCTTTCTATCTCTTTTTGAACTATGGGAATATATTTATGTTTCAACCTATAAGTTATTTCTTTTATAGATTTAGCTCCTTGGATGATGTCAATTTTCATTTCTCCCATCTCCTTTTTTGGTCCCTTTAGGTCTATGTAGTCTCTAATGAAAACATTTGGATATTCTTTAAGCTTGATGAATTTAATGCTCTGTTTGTCAGACCTATAGTCTCCAATTTAGACCATTTTTGGATGACCATCACTAGAGATATTAACTTACTTTAATTTTAGATTTACATCCATCCATTATGGTCATTTGGTTCATCCAAATTTCTATCGCCAATTTTGATCTTGTGGTATGTAGGTGTAAAATATAGCTTTTCTGGTTTATCTTCTTCTATTTTAACACTAATTTTACCTTTTTTGTGTTTCAGAGTGGTTCTTTTTCCATCTAAAACTCTAACCTAGCATTATTGTTTTTTCCTTATCAAGTCAACCAGATAGTTGGTCATAATAAGAAAATCTATTGCAACTTGAAGTTGAAGAAGAATTGACCTTCATCTTTACTTTTTAAGTAATCTCTACTGGGTTGTGTTTTCTAATGAAGTCATGAATTCTTTGAAACACTTCTCCTATTTCTTCTTCCTCCTCATATGGTGTGAATTCAAAGTCCTTTATGAATATTTTATTTAAATCCTACCACTACAAGGTTTCATTGCATGCCTCTTCAAAATTGAACCATTTGTTGGAAAATCCATCTAGCATAGATTGGGAAAATATGTGGCTAAACACGTTCTTTTTCACAGCATTCATTATTCTTAGTAGGATCATATATAGTCTTAAATATTGGAATGTTTACTTCTCTAGAAATTTTATTTCCACCAAATTATTTGACCAAGTATGCTACTGCAGTAGTCCATGTTTGTAGTCAGGGTGCATGAGTATCCCACCAATAAGCTCCTTGTCTCGTAAATGTCTAGACAAGACTCTATATTTGACATTGACTTACTTAGATACTTTGTTAAGATGTGTTGTGGAATAATTCCATTCATTGAAACACAAAGGAGTACTCAACCATACTTCTAATTTTGAAGGGAACAAAGATAAGGTTTGTTTTTTTTCATATAGAATTTGCATTTCATTGAATCAAAAATAAAATTGAATTCTTCTAAGGAAAATGATTTTCATATAGCAACATTATTTGGGCATCGGTTCATAGTTTTCTAGTTGCCATTGGGTACATTTCAACATCAAAATTTTTACCTATGGATAGTGGTGAGCCTAGTAATATTTCACCTTCATCATTAGGTTCCATGTTAGCCTTATATTCATTCATGACTTAGTATAATTACTTAGTATCATATTCATACCTAATTTTGATCCAAGGTTTTCCTTCTTTTAGGTCCAAAGGGATAACGATATTTCTTTTATCATCTTTTAACTTGCTACTATCCCTTTCAAGGGAAATGGTAGATTCCATTTTATGACTCCAGGGTCACCTAATTAGATATAAATATGATGGTATTCCCTTGACCAATTTGATAACTTTTAAGTTTACAAGAGTTAGGATACCAATTATTCTTGTTTGAATATTCTTTATCATACCAATCGACTACAAGAAGTGTTGATTTGTTAGTTTTAGATAGTTTACTGTTCTATGTAATACCATTTTTTCAAGCTTAAACCAAGTTTCTCTAGGTACAATTTTGACCTGAGATCCAAAGGTCACTACAACCTATTTTACCATGTACAAATTAATTTCCTAATTGAGTTGAATATCATTGTCCTCATAAAAATTGTCATGGTTAAATTTGTGAAGATATTTGATCGGTCATTGTTCATCCTTCCATTTTATTAATATGTTCAATAATTTGATTACTCAATGATATAATTATTTTTCCTTGAGTAACCTAACAAATTCTTCTAGGATGTTTCCTCTATCTGACCTTCCTTTTTAATGCTTGACATATTAATAAAGGTCATTGTGTGTAAAAAATAGAATTATTTTTCCCTTAGTTCTTCTTGGTGTTTATCATATTGATATGGAGTACTAATATATCTTAATCTATATACCTGCTCCCTATGGGGTTGATTTTCTTATCCTAAGTTACAATATGAAGATTTTTTGAATTTAATACTGCATGTTTTGGCACTAGAGGAAGTCAGTTTACAACTTTTTATTTATATTTTTTTTAGATATTATAGAAATTCAACTGATCTGCGTATGTTACAAGATATAAGTCGTATGAAAATAGTTTAATTATTTTTAGGTGGAAAAAATATCATTAGACTACACCATGAGAAAAAATTTCATGGTTTTACAATAGTAAAGGCATGTATTTATATTATTTAAGGTGTCCTTCACCTAGATTCATGCACTTTCACCATATACCTAATACCACAGATTACAAAAACCATGAGGGAAAACCATAAATCACTATGATAAAAACTATTCAATAATTGTATATGGTAAAATCTAATTGTGTGATTATAATTTTATTTTATTTTTTTCCACCCATCGAACACCATGGGTGGATACCATGGTTTACCAAAACTATGGGATTCAAAACCACTAATAGTAGAAAATAATTATTGACCATGGTGATTTGATGAAAATGGTGGATAACAACCAATTTTCACTTGGACCACACATCCTCTTCCTCCTTCATATCTTCCACCATTATGATAACCATAACTTTGGTAGGATTTGTGTGACACCCGTAAGATTTTCATGAATTCATGTTATAAATTTAACATTATTTACTTTTTTATGAACTCTGGGAACTAATTATGGTCTAAGTGGAAGACCAAATAAATGTAGTGACTCAGACTTGGTCAAGTTCTTGAATATTAAAAGAAAAGTTTATATATATAATATATATATATATATTATATAACTGAATAAAGAAAACTCTCCAGACAATTAGGTCTGTTGGATCTATTTCCCCTCTTAGAAAAAGGGTAGTTTTGAGGAAGGCAATTCTTCTTTTTTGGTTTTTGGAAAAAGAACAGAGCTGGAGGAATGAGAGGGAGAAGGAAGCAGAAACCCAAACCTGACACAAGACACTGTTTAGGAGAGAAGAATACTATTGTTTCTGAGGATCTACTCAGATGGACTTGGGCCGATGGAACCCTTGAAGAATCCTTGCAAGTTGGGACTCTAAACTAGACCGGGGGTCTTGGAGTTTGGAGACTAGACAAATCGGGATTGAAAATTTTACTGTCTGGATGAGTGAAGGCTTTGGGGGAGACTTGACGTCATTTCTGGTCTCGTGGTTGGGAGGAGAGACTTCCTAGTTTTGGATGGTATAGTTAATGCATTTACATCACTGTATTTGCTGTGTTTTTTTTTATAGATTTGCAACTTTGACTGAGAAAGTGAAAGAAAACAAATAGTACATATCATTTGTTAAGAACAAACAGAACAATCCACTATTATATATTTTTGTTGAGGAGAGAATTAGAATAGTAAATCCCTATATAAGAAAGAGTCATGCAGTAATATCTCATGTCGGTGTTTATAGTTTTGTTTAAAAGAAAATACAGAAGAACATAAATAAGCGACATGTTTCTGTTTATTAAATACAAAAAAAAGAGGCATATTTCTTGTGTAAATATTTGGATTGTCTCTTAATATAAAAAAAGATCATGTTTCCTGTGTAAGAATAAGAATTGCACAGCTTGATATTGTATGGAAAAGAACACGAAAATAAGTAATAATTTTCATATATTCCCATATGGAACAGTCGACAATTTGTAAAGGAAAATTTGTGCATTTATGTAACCTAAGAAGGGTTTAACAATGCCTAAACTGTGTGTAATTAACAAAATCTTTTTCCATAGAAATGAACTAGTCTAAGGAACATCAATAGAAGGTCTGCTCAAGACTGTTGAATCAATACAATTAAATTATGCAGCATCATGGCAGTGAATAGGACTTGGAAAAATTCATTCCATTCACGACCCAATACATGTAAGGAAGTCGGGTAACTGGATAACCCAAAAAATTACAAGGACTAGTAAAAACAATGGGGTTTGGGTCAAGACAACTTGATAGAATAAGATAACAGACCCATAAGAGAACACTGTTAATTCATATAGGACTAGCCACATTAAACCATATGAGAAACACCTTCATTACATATAGAAAAGTGGGAAAATGATAACATTAACTGTCTTGTGACTGAAGCGATAAATAGAGGTCCATAGTCGAAAACAAATTGAGTTCATGGGCCCAAATAAAACATAACACTGTTTATGCAAAGATGAATTAGTAATCTTTCATAAGTACAATGTGTATAACCAAGAAATTCGACAACCCCAAATGACCGGACCCATTGAATGGGAATGTTTACTCAGATAACCATAAGATTCTACCCAAAAGGATTCAACTCGACCTAGGAGGGGTCTGAGTGGCCCTTGTAGTAGGAACCTCCTTTTTGTGGAAACCTTGAAGGACAAAACTCAGAGATAATGTGATATTTGTCTTTCTAAATAAATGGCAGAGCCATAGACTAAATCATGGTAATTAAGTAAACAATATCTAAGTATCTTTTACATGTAACAGAGTTGTAGCCAGCGTAACATTATCAACACAGAATCACTCAAAACGTATAGCTTAGATGCAGTAACAATTCAGTAAAGCCAAAACCTCGAGTGTGATCAAGTAGAGAAAAAGCTCGGAGCCTACCTTTTGACATATCGCCAGTGAATGCTGGTGGTAAAAGAAATCCCAACGAAAGTCAAATAGGAAAAAACCATTCTTGCGGGTGGGGGATCCAAACCTAGAAGGTTTTCCCATAATCGGTTTATCTAACCAAGGTCCTCTAAGGACGGGAAAGCATAGAAACAAAAGTGACTTGAAGGCCAACCTGTAGATGAACAACCAACTTTTCTAGGTAATGACAAGGAGCCAATGACCCTGGTGAATTCCATCAACACCTACAAGAACAACCTGTCTATTAGGGTTAGTCTGACAGTAATAGGTAGCTCAGAAAATCAACTGGAAGTGAGTCGATGAAAAAACAAATAAAATAGGGAACTTACCTAAGCTAATGGGAAGCTAAGTGTTTACTGAGTGGTTTGATGCCGAGTAAGGCCAGAGTGTTGAGTGAAATTGATACCACTGGATTTCTGCACCTCTTCTAGCTGGAAGAAACAATTCGGAAATAGGGGTTGCAGATCCATCAGATCCGGCGAAAAGGAGCCACGTGAGTTCTATTTGCAACAACTCGGCAAGGTGGTTACCCTAATCCCTTCGCGATTGATCACAGCCATAGGATGAACCTTGGGTGAAGCCCTCATTGGATGATTGCAGTGTTGCATTAGTAATCGAAATTTATCTAGAGGCCTCACAATTTTTTAGAGCCACCACATCATATGTCAGTACCATTAATTACTGTGGCATATGAAACCCATTAAAAAGTTCCTGACCTATTAAATAATTTCATTAATCCCTTATGAAACCATTCATTACCAAACATAATTCTGGGCGATTTTTCTAATTAATAATGCATTACAAAAGTCAACGGGTTATGCCAACAGATTGTAATTAGATAGATTATATACCTAACCATAATTTCAAGATTAATAATATGTGGTGAAGTTTAAAAATAAAATAAAATTATTCATGAATTTGCATATGTGTGACAAGTGGTATCAGATTCCATTGCTCAACACTGTGGCCAAGTAGGGTAAAATAATTGTTAAAATTGCTACTATGCATAGAGAATAAAGAAATATGTAGAGTGGAACCAAACTGTGAGGAAGGGGTTGTGTACCTTATATGGAAACCAAATCAGAAATGTGGGCGCAACTGGGAGAGGAATCTCATCAGGGAAATGCATCATTGTTAGAGACAATTTAGCAACTGCGCGCAAAAATGACCAACCTCAGGGAAAACAATGAAAGACTATGACAAGAACAAGAAATGATCCTAAAAGGTCTATCAAACTGACAGAATCATTGGGTACCCAACCCCAGTGTAGGAAATGGAGAACACACACAGACATTTCGTCACGAAGAATACAATGAGGAATTAGAAGGGGGACATAATGACGAAGAAAGAAGGTTAGATAATGCCTCGTTTGGAAGATGTCCTAAGAAGCATAAAACTAAACTGCAAGGGGAATTTAAGAAGATAAGACCTCTGGTGTATGACAAAGAGGTTGAGAAAATTGCTGAAGGTTAGCTAATTAATAAGAATAAATATTTCCAAGTATATGAATATGATAATAACATGAAAGCTCGGTTGGCTATTTTTTAGCTATAGGGAAAGGCCACCCTGTGGTGGGAGGAGGTCAAAGTTGTTCGGGGAATTGATGATCACGAGGTCACATGGAATGACTTTCAGAAGTATATAACAAAGACAAATATTTAACTGAAAGCTTCTACGATGAGAAGGCAAGAGAGTTTCATGATTTAAGCTTGGGCCCGTTGACTATTGATGAGTTTATCACTAAATTTACGTCCTTGCTAAGGTACACTCCATACCTTAGGGAGGAAAAAGGCAAGATACAATGCTTCATCAACAACTTGCCTATTTTTATGAAGGAAAAACTAGAGTTTGACTACCCAAAAAGAATGGATGAAGCCATTCGGAAGGGCCGAATCTGTTACCAACAAATGAAACAAAAGGGGTAGGTAACAAGGGGGGGCTAAGCAGAAAAGGTCAAAGGCACTCCCAAAAATTTCGAGGGACAAGACCCCCTAATGTTAAAAACATGAATCAGAAAATGAAGACAAAAGTGGTTGGGAGGAATCAGTAGAGAACATGACAACATGTTGAAAACAAGAAATCAGAAGTGGCAAGTCAACCATAAGCGATTCAACAACCAAAACCCCCTCTACAATGTTGGGGATTTGGAGAACCTCATTATTTCAAAAATTGTCCTCACCATACTTGTACCTAGAAGGTTGCTAACATTCAAGAAGCTTCCATGGTTGGGGATGTAGCCAGGAATATTCCACGAATTAATGCAGCTTTGGATGACGGCGAGGCTGAATATCAACCTACAATGATAGAATGGAAGGTAAATTATCTAAACATTATGTTTCCATTTTAATTGATCCAGGCACAAGCTTGAGCTACATTAGCCCAAAGCTGGTAGGATTATGTAACTTACCAAAAATAAAATTTAAAACCCCTTGGATGGTGCAACTAGCTACTGGGGCCAACTGAAGGGTTGTTGTTAAGGTGGTAAATTTCTTCCTAGATGTAGCAAGACAAAAACTCGTAGTTGATTTGAATATTCTGCCTTTGGGTGGATATGATATACTAGTTGTAATGGTCTGGTTAGAGAAACATTGGTCGATAGTAGATTGTGAAGAGAAAACTGTGAGCTTCCTTGGGGAGAAGGGTGAGAGAGAAGAAATTAAGGGATTAAGAGAGCTATTAAACTGTGACCTATCACCACTAATAAATTAGGGAAGTGCATTAAAAAAGGCTACCAATTTTATGTAGTTTAGGTAGGTTATACAAATTCTAAGGACAAAATAACCAGTCTTGGAAATGTACCTATAATTCTAGAATTTTTTGATGTATTCCCAAAATAAATACCTGGGTTGCCACAAAAAAGGAACATTTATTTCAGCATAGAGTTAATTCCGGGTGCGAGCCCAGTGTCCAGGACACCATATTATATGAGTGTGCCTGAATTAACAAAACTTAAAATGAAATTACAAGAACTTCTTAACAAGTGGTATATACGCAAAATCATGTCACCTTGGGGATCCCCTATATTATTTGTATGAAAAAAGGATGGTACATTGCAGTTGTGCATCGATTATAGACAATTGAATAAGCTGACTATTAAGAATAAATATCCACTACCAAGGATTGATGATCTGTTTGATAAAGTTAGGGCCAAGGTGTTTTAAAAAATTGGCTTGAGATCAAGATATCATCAAATACAAATTAAGGAGGAAGATATCTGTAAGACAACATTCAGGACTCAGTACAGACACTATGAATTTGTAGTGTTATCCTTTGGGCTTACCAATGCCCCTGCCAAATTAATGAGCTTGATGAATGGTATATTCCACCCTTATTTGGACAAATTTGTCATAATGTTTATTGATGATATTCTCATATACTCCAAAAATGTGGAGGACCATGAGAAGAATTTGAGAATCATGCTGCAAACTTTGCGGGATAACCAACTATAAGCTAATTACAATAAGTGTGAATTTTGCAAAAATAAGATTCAATATCTAGGGAATGTCATTTCAGCAAAAGGAATTGTAGTTGACCCTGAAAAGATCAAAACCATCATGGAGTGGCCTATTCCTAGGAATGTTGTTGATATTCGATCCTTCATGGGGTTAGTTGGTTACTACTATCAATTTATTGAAGGATTTTCTAAAATTTCTTACCTGATTACCTCCCTACAAAAGAAAAGAAAGGTCTTCAAGTGGACGACATAATGTCAACAAAGTTTTGAATGCTTGAAGCAGTTATTGACTTTTTCCCCTATTTTAAAAGTAGCGGACCCCGAAAAATAGTTCACTGTTTGCATAGATGCATACTAGGAAGGTGTTAGAGGGTATTGATGTAGGATGGGAAACTCATAGCCTATGAATCTCGTAAAACGAAGGACCATAAGCAACAATATTCCTCCTATGATTTGGAACTAACTGCTATAGTGCATGCCTTGAAGGTATGTCGACATTATTTGTTGGGTAAGAAATTTTTGTTAATGACAGATCATTGTAATTTAACAAATTTCTTTACCCAACTGCATCTAAATGGTTGTTAAGCTCGGTGGAATTCTTTCTTAAGAGAATTTGACTTTGATATGAAACATCTTAAAGGAAAGGAGAACCGAGTGGCTGATGCACTGAGTAGGAAATTATATTGCATATATGAAATCCAGTACAGTAAGGTGGAATCAAATTCTTAGAGAAAGTAGAAGAAGCTGCCCATAACGACCATGAATATAAATTTTTATGGCAGCAAGCCAATCGAGCACATAAATTAGGAAGACAATCTAATTATGGTTTGAAAAGTGAAGGATTTATAACCTTTAAGGGCAGAATATATGTTCCTAACCAAATTTATGTTAAACAGTTTATGTTAGATGAGTTTCTCAAGAGCCTATATGCTTCCCACACCAAATATCAGAAACTCTTTTATGCAATTGAAATAATTTCTTTTGGCATGTAATGATGAGAGACATCACCAAATATTTGGAAAAATGGTTGGAATGCCAACAAGTTAAGGCGGAACACCAACACCCTGCTGGGTTGCTCCATCCCCTCCCCATTCCAGAATGGAAATGGGACACTATTACACTGGATTTTATAACAAGATTAACTAAAACTAGAAAATTGAATGACTCCATCATGGTAGTGATGGATAAGCTAAGTAAGACAACTCACTTTATACTTGTGAAATCCACATATAAAACCATTGAAATTGTTGATATTTTTATGAAAGAGATATTTCGACTATATGGTATACCAAGAGTGGTGATCTCTGGCAGGGATGTAAAATTACCTCTGCTTTTTGGAAAGATCTATTCACTGGATTGGGGACTCAAATCCAGTTTAGCAATGCATATCATCCCCAAACAGATGGATAGACAGAATGGATGAATCAAGTGCTAGAGGATATGTTAAGGATGTATGTAATGCAACAACCAACTAAGTGGGAAGAGTATCTCCACTTAGTAGAGTTTTCTTATAATAATGGTTACCATGAATCTATGGGAATGAGCCCCTTTAAAGAATTAAATGGGATAAAATGTAGAGTGCCTACCAATTGGAATAATCCCAAAGATAAGTTGGTATTAGGACTCGACATGCTCGCTAAAATGGAGTAGACAGTTAAAAAGGTGCATCAGAACCTAAAGGCTGCCCAAGGCAGGAAAAATATTTATGCAGAAAAGAAGAGTACCTATTGAGAGTTTCAGGTGGGAGACCATGTTTATTTATGGATTAAGCCTAAAATAAACACACTACGGTGGGGCAACTGTGCTAAATTGGCACCTAGATACTATGGGCCCTTCCAAATTCTGGAAAGAATTGGACTGGTAGCTTACCGACTAGCACTACCTTCCCACATCAAGATTCATGATGTGTTTCATGTATCATTATTAAAGAAATATGTTTATGATCCTAGGCATGTGATTAGTTGGAAAGATATTCAAGTATCTTATATATTGAATTAAATTGTGAAATAAACATTGTAGATGTGATTGATAATGATATTATAAACCTTTTGGTGCAGGTCAAACCAGACGGAGAACTGTTGGTAGAACCTTTGCAAATTCTAGAGCAGAGAGAAACAACGCTATGGAGGAGAGCTATCACCCAGGTTAAAGTGCAATGGAAGCACTTCAGCTTGGACAAAGCTACCTGGGAAGATAAAGAATTCATGTGACAAGCATATCCAAACTTGATTAAACAATTTGAAATAAACATCGAGGATGGTGTTTCGTTCAAGGGGGGGAATATTTGACACCCTTAAGATTTTCATGAATTCATATTACAAATTTAACATTATTTACTTTTTTTTGAACTTTGGGAACTAATTATGGTGTAAGTGGAAGACCAAATAAATGTAGTGACTTAGACTTGGTCAAGTTCTTGAATATTAAAAGAAAAGTTTTTTATATATAACTGAATAAAGAAAACTCTCTAGACATTTAGGTCAATTAGATCTCTTCCCCCTCTTAGAAAAAGGGTAATTCCGAGGAAGGCAATTCTTCTTTTTTGGTTTTTGGAAAAAGAACAAAGCTGAAGGAATGAGAGGGAGAAGGAAGGGGAAACCAAAACCTGACATAGGACGTTGTGTAGGAGAGAAAAATACTGTTGTTTCTGAGGAGTTACTGAGTTAGAATTGGGCCAGTGGAACCCTTGAATAATACTTTCAAGTTGGGACTCTAAATTGAACCAAGGGTCTTGAGGTTTGGAGACTAGACAACTCAGGATTGAAACCTATACTTTCTGGACAAGCGAAAGCTTGGGGGGAGACTTGGGAGGAGAGACTTCATGGTTCTGGTTGGTATAGTTAATTCATTTACATCATTGTATTTGTGGTGTTTTTTTTTTATAGAATTTCAACTTTGACTAAGAAAGTGAAAGAAAAACAAATAGTGCATATCATTTGTTAAGAACAAACAGAACAATCCACTATTATATATTTCTGTTGAGGACAAAATTAGAATAGTAAATCCTTATATAGGAAAGAGATATGCAGTAATATCTCACGACAAGGTTTATAGTTTATTTTAAAAGAAAATACATAAGAACATAAATAGACAACATGTTTCTATTTATTAAATACAAAAAAGAGAGGCATATTTCCCGTGTAAAGATTTGGACTGTCTCTTAATATACAAAAAGATCATGTTTCTTGTGTAAGAATAAGAATTGCATAGTTTGATATTGTATGCAAAAGAACACAAAAATAAGTAGTAATTTTCATATATTCCCTTATGGAACAATCGACAATCTGTAAAGGAAAAATTGTGAATTTATGTGACCTAAGAAGGGTTTCACAATGCCTAAACTATGTGTAATTAACAAAATCTTTTTCAATAGAAATGAACTAGTCTTAGGAACATCAATAAAAGGTCTGCTCGAGACTGTTGAATCAACACAATTGAATTAAGCAACATCATGGAAGTGAACAAGACTTGGAAAATTTCATTGCATTCACAACCCAATACATGCAAGGAAATTGGGTAACTGGATAACCCAAAAAATTACAAGCACTAGTAAAAATAATGCGGTTTGGGTCAAGACAACTTGACAAAAAAGGATAACAGACCCATAAGAGAACATTGTGCATTCATATAGGATTAGCCACATTAAACCATATGAGAAATGCATTCATTACATACAAAAAAGTGGGAAACCAATAACATTAACCGTCTTGCGACTGAAGCAATAAATAGAGGTCCATAGTTGAAAACAAATTGAGGTCATGGGCCTAGATAAAACGTAACATTGTCTGTGCAAAGACATTTCAGTAATATTTCATAAATACAACTATATAATGAAGAAACTCGACAACCACAAATGACTGAACCCATTGAATGGGAATGTTTACTCAGACCCTAACCTTCTACCCAAAAGGATTCAACTCAACTTGGGAGGGGTCCGAGTGGCCCTTGTAGTAGGAATCTCCATTTTGTAAAAACCTTGAAGGACAAAACTCAAAGATAATGTGATATTTTCCTTTCTATGTAAATGACAGAGCGATATACTAAATCATCGTAATCAAGTAAACGATATCTAAGTATATTTTACATGTAACAGAGTTGTAGCTAGTGTGGCATTATCAACACAGAACCACTCAAAATGTATAGCTTGAATGCAGTAACAATTTAGTAAAGCCAAAACCCTGAGTGTGATCAGGCCGAGAAAAAGTTCGAAGCCTACCCTATGACATCTCACTAGTGAATGATGGTGGTAAAACATATCCCAACAGAAGTCAAATAGGAAAACACCATTCTTGTGGGTGGGGAGTACAAACCTAGAAGGTTTTTCCCCAATAGGTTCATCTAACCAAGGTCCTCTACAGATGGGAAAGCATAGAAATAAAAGTGACTTGAAGGCCAATCTGAAGATGAGAAACCATCATTTCTGGGTAATTCCAAAGAGCTGATGACCCTGGTGAATGCCCTCCCCACCTAGAGGAACATGCTGTCTATTAGGATTAGTCTTGAAAGTAACAGGTAGCTTAGAAAGCCAACTGAAAGGGAGCTGATGAAAAAACAAATAAAATAGAGAACTTACCTCAGCCAGGGGGAAGCTTAGGGTTTCCTGAGTGGTTCGATGCCGAGTAAGGGCAGAGTGCTGAGAGAAATTGGTATCACTGGATTTTTCCACCTCTTATGCCTAGAAGAAACAACTGGGAAATGGGGGTTGCAGAGCCACCAGAGCTTGCGGAAAGGAGTCAAATGAGTTATGTCTACAACAAACCAACAAGGCAGTTACCCTAATCCCTTCACGGTTGATCACAACCGTAGGATGAAGCTTGGGTGAAGCCCTCATCGGACGATTGTTGTGTTTCATCGGTAATTGAAATTTATCTGGAGGTGTGTCTCACAATTTTTGAGAGTCACCACATCATATAAGTGAGTACCATTAATTACTGTGGCATATGACACCCATTAAAAAGTGTCCAAACTATTAAATAATTTCATTAATCCCTTACAAAAGCATTCATTAACAAACATAATTCTCAGTGCATTGCAGAAGTCGATGGGTTATTCCAACAAATTGTAATTAGATATATTGTCTACCTAATCGTAATGTTGAGATTAATAATATGTGGTGAAGTTAAAAACAATTATTCATGAGTTCGCATACCTGTGACAAGTTTCCTCTTCCACCTTGCATGTTAGGGTTGATCAACTAGTCACCCATTTGTTTATGATAAACTATATGTAATTTGGTTTCTTTTATATATTCAATTGACATTTCTAAGTGGGATACGTCTCACCCTCACATATTATGCACCACTTTAGTTTTACATTTTTTAGATTGTAGGAAAAATATCTACTAGTGTGGTTAATCAACATTTGATAGATTTTAGAATATAAGTTGAGTTTCACTTAATGGATGTCCTATTCAAAGGAATCTATAAATTTGCAACTGTCTTTTATATTCCCTCTGTTCATACAATTGGTACACCTAACTGCATTCAGTATAACTACAAACTTTGAAAATATTTTTTGCAATTGTTCAAAATTTTATTCTTATTTTTCTTTTACTGAGGAAGTCAATAGGAAGTCATTATTGTTCTCAATATGATAATATTTATTCAATGCTTCTTCACATGTGCTTATCCCATGCATTCACAATGGTTTTTTATTTTATTTTTCAAAGTAATATAGTTGAATACCATTGAACTAGGATATTCTTGTCTATGTTGTAATTAATTTGATTGATTAGATCCTTAAATCTTTTATCATACTCCCAAACTAGTTCTTTGGAAATTTTCTTGATCTTGTTTTTGCAAAGATATTTCAAACATATTTGGTGCTAAAGAAGGTGAGGAAACTATCTTTAATTTTGGATTTGGTTCAAGCTTGATTTTTTGTGAAATTGGTTAACCAATTGAGGGCTCTCTTTCTAATGGTGCTCATGAACTGGGAAATTTTCTTATCTTTATGACCAATACCACGTGCTTTCTATAACTTTCCATCGATGAACCTTTGTCTTTTAGGATCCTTCTATCCTTCATATAGAGGGATATGACTTAGATCCATTCTTATTTTTGAGGATTCAAGTGGTTGGTTTGCTTCATTTGGTTGATGGGGTGGTGAAGAACTAGTTGGTTGATAATTATGGCCAGTTGACTATTATATCAACTTATCTTGATCAATTGTTTTGTCAATATCAATATCCACGTTCACTTCGACATGTTTCTCACCTATAGATGGTATTGACTCTCTTTATACTTTTAAAGTTATGATCAATAATATTATTTTGTTAGTTTGAAAGAATTGCCTATGTGCTCTATAAAATAATTCTCTAAAGATTGCGACTCTTCATAAATATTGTCTATAATATTAGTATTTATTTATGCAGATAAAAAACTCGGCATGGTGTTCATCAACGGGGTTTTTTCTTTGAAGAAGGATATTATTGACTTCCTCATTTTCGACTAAGTCTATCTAGTCATCCATATTTATGTGAGGATATGATCTTTCAAATTTATTTATTTATCTTTGTGATACTAGGTGAAGGGGGGTTCTCATTCCATATTCAACCTTAATTAAGGAATTCATGAATTCTAGGACTAGCTATATTTAACATTGGAGATTGACATAATGTAGGTCCTAAATCATTAAAGTACATAACATCAACTTGTCCCCTTGGGCTTAAACATAATTGGAGACTTTCACATCACTTTAGAGCCATTGGGGCTATGCCTCTCCACTCTAGGTTTTCTTTTACATCCTCAAGGAAGTGTTGTGCACCACTGTTTCACCTCTTCAAGCTTCTAGGTTAATTTGATTGATGCATTGTTCTTGCATTACACATATTTTATCTTTTTTGATAATTGTTGTCCCATTATATTATTTTTTAGTTTATTGTAATGTTTATAACATTTTTTCTCCTTTAAGACTCCTTGTTGAGTATATGCTCTCTACTCTTTATAAATGAATTTCTCCCTCTCATACTAGCTCTTTGATTCTAGTTGAATTTATATCATTATGAGTCCATCATAGATGGTGAGCTCCCCAACGATCACCATGAATTACTCTTGGTTGGAAATTATGTGATCCATCGGCATACTTATTTGTTGAGGGAGTAATCCCATGCTTCTTTAGTATCTTGACAACAAACTTTTAATAAATTCTTTCACTTTTCCTCCCTTTATTCATCGCTTATGTTGATTGGTTCACTATGGTGGGATCGATAGACAACAATATGTCTAATGGCCCTATCATGAATAAATTTATGGAGAAAATTAGGTATCAAATAAAGAAAGAAATCGTGAAAATTAGTATAAAATTTCTTTTATTTTTTTGATGGAGGTTTAGCCCTCAACCATTTTTTGTTTAAAGTAGTCGTTGGTAATTTGTTTGAACCACTCATTCGGCCTCGTTCTCCCCTCATTCATGATTTTTTACATTAATCACAATCAGTTGCCATATGATGCATTAGACAATTCCTCGATGCACTTTTTCGATTCAATTGGGATGGTTCTAATAAATATTCCATGTATCTCTATAAGAATTGAGATTTAAGTTCAACTAGAGATAATTTGTTTCTCTTGACATAATCCCTCAGGAAGTTATTAATTTTTCTCTACCACCATTCTTGAATATCTTATAGGGACAACATTTATGTGTGCATATTAAGATGGCTTGGGTTTAGAAACTGTTAGCAACAAAATCAATGTTGTAATCTATGGAAATGTATAAATTGTTATCTACACATCTATAGACCGAGAAAATATTAAGAAAAGAGAGACATGTAACACATGACATATATAAAACAAAGAAACAAGATTTGTGGTAAGCTGGTCAAAATGTTTCTTGCACTAATCCACAAGTACCATTACTACATTCATTATAATATATCTTATTTGTACCAAAATATCAATAGTTTCATCCAACTAACTACCTTATTTACTTAAATACTTGACCCAACATGGAATCCGAGCTTGACTAATTAGTCAAGCAACTTAATTATTTTAGAGAGTTTGGTCAATTATTTTGATGTAAAGGGTCTAGTCAAGTGACTCAACTAGCCCTTCCAACAAGGGGATAGTGGGGAAGGGTGAGATAGGGAGAGGGGGAGACATGCAAAGTGGGTGAAAGAGAGAAAATGGGAGAGAGGGGGAGAAATTGAATGAGCATGTCAAAGAGAGGGAGAGAGAGAGAGAGACACAGGGAGAGAGGGAGAAATAACTTAATAGAAAGAGGGGATAACCTTGTGAGGTCTTATGTGGTGGTTTGAGGTGATTTTAATAGCCACGCTTTCCAAAATGATTTCTTTAGGAACCAATCATCATTTTCCTTCCATGACCATGTAGGGCCTTGAGACTCATAAATAATGCTTAAAATATTATAAAATGCATGTATTCTTACTTAGAAGACAAGGATGCTCTAAATATGTAGAGTGCGGTGGTGCAAGTTATTGGTCTAGGGACCTTAATTCTTAGAAGTAACCTCTATGGTCCGAGGCCCAAGTTTCTTTCCTTTACCATGTTAAGGACCTTAGTACCCATACTTGATGGTCAAATCGTAGAATATCGTTGATATCCCTTGCTAATGATGAGAGACATCGGAAAAGAGAATAGTCACAAAAATACATATGTATTTTAAAAATTGTTCCCACATTGTTAAAAGAATGTGTGTGCTTTTAAGAGTAGATGTGGTTTTAAGAACATGCATGTGATTTTAAGAGTTCATGCATGTTCTTTTAAATTCAATTCTTTGTAGCATAAGTGACAACTCTAGCATACATGTTTGTTGAGTTGGTATCTTTGGATATAGATTCAAAATGACAAACCTAGTTGTTTAAGTTACAAATACTTGGAAACTTCTATTTTTAGAATACCTATTTATATCTCTATTTTTTATATTATTTTTCTAGAGACTAGACAAATTCCTTGTCTATGAAACTATACATACATATTGAGTAAA
>APFE030649025.1:0-11535 GCA_000404065.3 Pinus taeda | reverse complement strand
TGTTTCAAACTCCAAATTATGACCTCCTGCAAAAGTTTTTCATGTGCTCGTCTTAGAGCTCGAAGGTAAAAATTACCGTGATATTGGACTAATTTGGTACTTAGCCTAAATATCGGGTGAAACAATTCCTTGTGCATGGATCATCTTGACTTTTAATAAGTCGGTAACGAGCCAGTTTTGTGTAATAAAAAAAAGAGTGTAAAAATATAGTCCAAGTGCACATAAAATGTGTATTGGATATGGGGAGTCTCCATTAATGGAGAACCAATGTTCTTTTGAAGCTAGATTATGAGAAGCCCACAGGCAGATCTAGGAGAGATCGACGACTTTGATATCAATCACAGTATAGGAGGGGTAGAGATGTAAATTGAGAAGGGGGTGAGGCACTCAAACTCTTAGTTTACAATCCGGCCTATTAAACTACTACAGGGAAAATCCACATGGCTCGTTATATCAAGCTCATCCCTTGTGACCCGCCACCTGGGGCGTTGATAATTGTCTCGAGTAGGCATGAGAAAAGTAACGAAAGCCGAGAAAGCAATGCTTATTTCAATTAGAAGTTTTCACAAATGGAATGATGGCCGGCGGGTAAGGCAATACCACCATCCAAATATAGAAAGGAGAGAAATCCCAAACACTGTTATAAACAATAAAAAAGTTGCATGTATGTTTATGTGATTGAAAATATGAAGGCATGGGAAAGTTGTCGTATATTTTTTCAGAGAAAACCATGGTTGTAAGTTTAAGGAATGCATCCAAGCAATAACACTATTAAAAGCCGACTTTCTGGTTTATGGATCTAGAAAGAAACACACTCTCTATAAATATGATTCACTGCAAGCTCAATCATGCATCCTTCTCGTTTTTCCTTTGGGTGGTTCCTCCACTTCTTATAGCCAAATTTAAAATTCATTAATAAAAAAGGAAGAGTATAGGGTTCAAGAGTAGCATTATTTCTTGTTATTATTGTCACTCTCACCATCATGCATGTTCTTGGAAAGGGACCCATTGGCTTCCACTGTCCTCCAAGTGGAGGGTTCATCATGTCTAGATGAAGAAATGAGGCCAGAGGCCAGCGATGTGCTATTGAAGGAAGGACGGAGGCAAGATCCATTTTTGGTTGGATTATAATATTAGACAAGGAGTGAATGTAAATATGGCATGAATATTTACTTCATTTAAACTTGACTCAGTTGATTCCCTGGGTATTTGAAATTTCAAGGACGTGAAATTCAAATTTCTTATTCACCTTTCACGAGATGAAAAATTTCCTAATTGTGGCTCATAATCTATTAAATCTATCCTATGATCTTACCTCTTATTTATTTTGATCAACCTGGTAGCAATGAATGCCTGTGATAATGGATCGATATGTTTCGTGTATAAAGGAAATTAGTTTTAAATTATAGTAGATTTACTAATGTTCTCCACCATTTTGTTTAGTTACTACTTGCAGGAAAAATGTTGTGTGGTTGCTTCTAACAGTTTTAAATTGTTGAATGATTTAGCTTATATATGTAGATGTGGTGTTATCTATAAGCACATGAATGACTTACATGTACCAATTATACACGAGTATATTTATCTAGGATAATGATTGTAGTTTATGCATGTGACTCCTTTTAAATTGAAGTGTAGAGTTAATAGTGGAAACATAATATACCATTATTAATACTTGGACCAAGGAGCCTCCTACTCATGTTATATATTGTATGTGAGTATAAATGGAACTACTTGTACTAAGTTTTCTTGTGAAATAGACTTATATTGGTTTGTAAGATATTCAGTGAATATAATTTGAGAATCATCGAGTTGAGGAAGGTACCTAGCATGTCTATAATGAGAGGGTATCTCTAGTATTGTGTTATAGCTCAGTAAATGTTTATGCTCATAGAATAATATTCTAAGTGTATCGTTAGTGGATTAGGTTAAGTACCATGCATGCCTTAACACTAGCATCTAATTAAGATAACCTAGTTAGTTATGCATGTCATAAGAATGTCATCTAACGAGGCTCGGTTTACTATTTTTACTTGTTGCTTAAAGAGTAACATATTTTGACTATGCCTATAGTATTATAATCATGATACATAGCCATGTTGGTTACAGTAAGCTCAAAGAAAAGTCTCATTAATGCTGGTGTGGAGTTTTCGCATGCATGTGGGGGGGTTGTCAACGAGTTTGGTTAACTTCCTGCTATGATTTCTCTCCCCCAAATTGTGATGTATGATGAAAGGTTGACCCGATGTACAAGTCCACATTCCACTTCTGTGTCATTCAATTAATAAGAATATGAATCCCGTGGTATGAATAATAGTGTTTACATAATAATGAACTAAATGTAATGTGGACAACAGTTGAATTTTACCGCTAAAAAAAAACAAAAAATCTACGTGAAAGGAAACCTAGTGGCATTGAAGCTTGACGTAAGATTTATTGTTGTAATCTTCTGATACAAAATATAGAAATGATGCTATAAGGATCTAAAGTTGTTGTATCAAATGTTGCGGCAGTGTTTTGAATATAACTATTGTAAGGAAACAAAAGGTGGGATGAACCACATGCAAGAATATTTGGGGCTTAAATAAAATTAATTTAATTATAAAGTTTACTGAAGGTTTGGTAACAAAAGTATGCTTGACTTACAAAGCTAGTTAGTTCGATAATAGATTTTGAAATTGTGTGTGTGCACAAAAGGAATGAGTAAAGGGATAGAGTTAATTAGTGGTACGTTCTGATTCAAAATGAATGTGAGGTTAATGAATCAAACTCTGGGGAACACATAAAAATAAACATAGTGTAGATAAATTCCATAATAGGCGGGTGTATGATATGGTGGTATCTGTGGCTGATGGTGTGAACATCATCCACTATCATAGCATAAGAATTTGTACATGCACAATAGATAATAAGGTATAATTCTCATCATGCGAGTGGTTGTGCACAAATGGTAGTTGTGCATTGAGAGAAGACTCCTTTAATATGGTTATTCATTACTGTAATGGCATTTTAATGGATAAATTGTAATATATTGGGGGCTTAGCACCATTATTTTCTCACTAAAAGCCATGTATTCGCTTTATAATATGTGAGTCAACATGCTAATAATTATTTTTATGGAGGATTCTCCTAAGTGAGGATTTTAATTTTTTTACCTATTATTATTATAGGTCATCATAAAAAAATAAGTTTGAATAGTGAGGCTATACATATATGCATGATAGCAACTAGAGGAAAACTTGGGCAAAATTGGTATTGTGAATGATGAAGAGAAATTAGAAAGTTTTTGCTTAAAACCTCTAACACAACCCATAACATGTACCAGTTGAGGAACCATGTGGAAAACTATATTAGGTAAGAGATTTAAATAATGATTGGATAAAAAAAATCTCACCTGATACTTGAAAAGAGGATTATATAATGTAGGAAGCCCATGGTCGTACCTGGAATTAATTTATATATATATATATATATGTCTTCTCAGGGATAGTTTTACATGTTACCATAGTCTGGTTAAGTAGTCATTAAAATAAACATGTTGAAGATAAACATTCTTAATATCCATGCATATTAATGAGTTAGATGAATTTAGGATGCAAGCACATGTGTGTGCAGTAATAAGACTTGTAACAATGTTGTATTATCAAATGGTATAGTATAGTTGCGTAGTAATGAGTCGTACGAATCTTCCATGTAAGCACTTCCTCATGAATTCCGGTATTGATAGTCTCTTACATGTTGAAAGAAAGAAAAGTCATTTCTCAACAATCATAAAGATGTTGGTTACCCCAATGCCTATTAAAGGGGAGTATGTTCTGTAGAAGGAAAGAGCGTGATTGACCTAATGATTATATTGGTAAGTAATGTGGAATTGTTGTTGTGTTGTGATAGATTGTATGTTTTGTTGCTTAGATGATTGGCATAGTTGTGTTGAGCAAGGGTTGTTGGCTTGTGACTTGTAGAATCAATGTTATGCTGCTATCAATGCCTACAAATATGCATAGCATGTAAGAATTTGGTTCTTCCTCCATGAAGGGGATTTCAGTTCTTATTGAATTTATATTTTGTTAGGAGACATTCTTATGTTTTTATCTGCTAATAGTAAATAGGAAAGGTATGCATGACTATGTTAAGAGTCAGGCTAGACAAGAAAAATTGAAGGTTATAGTAGAAGTAAATAGGAAAGGTATGCATGAATATGTTAAGAGTCAGGCTAGACAAGAAAAATTGAAGGTTATAGTAGAAGACTTTATAACTGTACAAATTGTGGTTCCGATTAATCCTTTGCTTAATGCATCCACTTACAATGTGATTTGTTCTTCGGTTAGAAGAAAGTATGATTAAGGGGAAACTTAACTTTAACAAATTTTGAGGAGATATGCATCTTTTGATGAATATGCATAATGGACCCTATAAGTATCCTTGAGAACAAACCATAGTAATTGATGAAGTGGCAAAAATGGTATAGACCACAGGGTCAGCTAAATGGTATCCAAGAATCTATTTAAAACATATTGATATCATATAAATAAAATACATAATTGGTATCAAGCAATTTCAAAAAGTCCTCTTATTGGATTGCATTGATAAGATGTATGGACAACATAAGGAAATGTTGCGTAATTGAAACAAAAATTCATAAGTAGATAACTCATCTTTTGGTAAATGGTGATTTAATATTAAGGATGAGCTAAGATGTAAATACCGTGAGACCATAAACACTTTATAAGCCAGAGAATACAAAAAACCAAAAAAGAATGTCTTGAACTGGAACTTGTCCAACCTGGACATATCAAACTTGACTGAGACAGACAAAAAACCTCTAGGAAGACCAGACCCCGAGATCTGTTACAGTAGACCGAGTAGCTAAGGAAGCTAAACTTCAAAGACTGCATACCATAAAGCCTAGACATAACAAAAGACAAAATTATACATAGCCAACAGGTTGTTGGGTCATAAAAAGAACAAACTTAAAACATACAAAGTGAATTAATGATCTAATGAATATTAAACTTAAAAAACTATGAGTTAATATTTTTGTTTAGAACATTATTAACATATACTTATTAAAAAGTCTATACAATGCTATTAAAATATAATCTTTAAAACTTGAATATAATTTTTAAAATTTATATATTACAAAATTGAAATTTTAAATTTATATATGAAAATTTTAAATCTAAAAATAATTGTTCAAGACAGTACATTTAAATAATTAAAATTATTTTTATAAACTTAAACACCAGTTTTAAAACAGATTATATGCCAACAACAGTTTATAAATTAAGTTGCGAACAACGATATTTATAGTATAGTTCAGATTCGTAATTAACTGTGAACTCCATCGAATAACGGATACGTTACGTGATGCCGTTGGAATCCAAAGAGATTGAATGAAGTGAAAAGGTACAATCGAGTTGTTGTTGTAGAGACATTAATGAGGCTCAGCGCACTCAGCGCACTCAGTCCCACAGAAAATCCGAATGTGGCAGTGAGGACGCAGATCAAGCACTAACTGCATGGAGTAATATTTTGATGATGCCAGCTTAACCTTCAATAGATTATCAAATTCGTAATTCACTGTGTTTGAATCCCAACTGCATTGATTTCTTTTTAATACAGAAATAATTTTTGAAAGCTTATTATGCCAAAACAATGGGCAGAATTGGATTTTTTATATGAATTGTGTGTATTTTGCTTAAGACCGTAGAATTTGAACATTAAATCTAATTGAGAGTGGCAAGAAGAGTAGTTCTCCGGGCGACCTTTTAATTATTTATTATGATTTAATGAAGTGATTTAATATTAATTATTATGAGTTAATAGAGTGATTTAGTATTTAAGCTATTTAATCTTAATGTTGTTAATTTAATGCTGTTAAGTATAGTCTAACAATTTGTTTTTATAAATTTTAAAATTTGTTAAATCTTAAATAATGTTTTTGTTTTTAACATTGAGTTTATATAATGTTTTTATTTTCTTGATCAGAAGAATAGATAGTGTTTGATTTATAAGGGAATATAACTTTACATTTATGAAGATGGTAGAATTGAAAATTGTATTTTTTATTTTAGAATCAGGATTACTTTTATAATGGAGTGTTGTATTTTTTTTTTTTGAATTGTGATGAGATAAGAAGTTAGATTTTATGTAGTGAAAGTATTTCATTTCTATCATCTTAAGGGATAGGTTTGTGTTTGTGGATTTATTATTGGGTGGAGGATATGTTATTGAATTTTCCATCCAATTGTGTATACTTTGAGTTTCATGTTTTATATATATAATTAAATCTTCTTTCATTTGACAAGTGTTAAATTTGAATATCTTGGTTTTTTTTTGGTTTGAAACATGGAGACTTCATATATGCATAAGTATAAAAAAAATTGAGGAAAAAAATGAATAATACAAACTATATGTTGTTTTATTTTATTTTAAAATTGTATATTTAATTCTAAATTAGATATTGGAACAATATTATTTTGAATAAGTGTAATTAAAAATATCACAGTTTTTTAAAATTTATTTTTTACTATATATTAAAATTTACAAGCTAAATATAGATTTCACTTGAAAATTTAAAAAATGAATCTTTTAATATAGTTAATGAAAAATATTTTTAACACATCATATAATCTTAACTATAATATTTTATGACAATTTCTTATATTTAAGAGTAAATGAATGAATGAATCAATTTTTCATAATTCATTCATAATATTTTAATTAAAAAAAACATTTTTTTATTCTTAAAATTTTTGACTTATTTTTAATATAGTAATTAACAAAAAACAATAAATTCATAAAATTGCAATGTTTATCAACTAGTCATATAATTAAATAGTTACACCAACTCCTTATTTATTTATAATGTATCATAAACATATATTTATTATTACTATTTTTTAATAAATATATATTTATTATTAGGGTTTTTTTGTTGCCAAGGGAACATAATTTTTATAATTTATTAAATCAATTACTAATATAAAATATAAAATCTAACACATTATTTAAATACTTAAAACCACTTTTATAAACTTCAAAGCAAATTTTGTTACAAATTATATGCAAAACAATTCATACCCATGAAAATAAATTACCTCAATTTCAAAACTTGAGTTCCATAATTCTTGTAACTTACCTGGTAACCTCACATGTAAGGGAGTTAGAATTTTTTACACAAATTACCCACAATTAATTATCCAAACCACAACTCCACATTCCTCATCAACTATTAGATATAATGTTCTTAGAACATAAAGTATGTAAAAGTAGGGAGTTCGAATTTTTTACACAAATTAACCACAAGTAATTATCCAAATCACAACTGCACATTCCTCATTAACCATTAGATGTGATGTTCTTAGAACATAAAGTAAATATCAATGGAGAATAGTAAGTAACATAACCATTGTAAACCACTATTGTAGTAGAATAACATAAATTGTCTGATGAACCTTGCATCTATTTCCTGCTTTCCTTAACCATATTAATTAATCACATACTTGACATTATGATTATCACATCAAATAAAGAGTCATCATCATCAAGGATTCAATATCATCAACTGACATAATAAGCAATCACAACATTGGACACTTGAACACTGATTTACCCTCGAAACCCGGTAGGGTGAAAACCAACAAATTTTTAATCTTATTATTAAACACTCATGAGGGTTTTCACCCCTCACTTAATGGATTATAAGGGATTCCATCCCTTATCCATTGCTATAAAATATTACAATAAAATATCATTAAAGTGTCATAAAACTAGCTAAGACTATTACATTTTTCATGAAACCCTTTACCTACATATCGCCACTTGCTACATCCTTATGGCGTGCTTGTTCTATCAATGTACGATCCCACAACTTGTACTCATATGCATGGACCATTAATTCTTTACCTACCACAATGTTAAACATCACTTTTCTTCGGCACAAATTGCCATCGTTTCCTGTCATTGTTGTCGACCACAAGCTTCGGCAAAAAGATTAGATACAATATTAATAAATCAATAATCAACCTCTAAAAGTGATCTTTAACATAAACTTATGTGCATGAGCAAGCATGACATACTAATTAACTAGTACATATATTCAGGTAAATACTTGTTTTACTTCCACAATGTTTATTCATACTAATGCATATTTCTCTTTAAGAGATCTAACCCATTAGCACTACTAAAATGTATAACACAATCATTATACCTTCATACATGTAATAAACTATTGTTTCTATGCTTATGCACATGTGTTCCTTTCAAATAGTTATTTTTCGAGAACTCAACATAGTTTCTCTAACATACAAAGAACATATCTCTATATCACAATGACTATTCTTTGTGCATACTGTAGCTTATCATAATAGCCCTTCCTTAATGTGTGCAACACATATTCCCTTCTCTATAATACTACCATCATTTCATGTAACAAATTACATACTTATTCCTTAAAGGAAGTCATTATAACCTCATTTCTCTATCTTCCTATATGTAAGTTTCTCATGCTTCCCTTTTCAAGAAATTATTATAGATACCCATCTTTATGCTTAAAAATCAAGAAACAATAACAATGTTAACTTAATCCCTTATGGACCAAAATCAAGAAATCGATCCAACTCACCTAGCAAGACAATCTTTTCAAGAAAGTTAACATCGATATTATTTTCAGAGATTCATCATAATACTTTCGCTACATACACACCAAATCATATTTCCAATGTCAAGATAGCTACCCTTATGTGCATGCAACATGTGTTTTTCCGAACACAATTACTTTTACTTCAAAGCACATAATCTCTTCATGAAACAAGTATGGATTCTTGTTCTTGCATGAACACTATTCATATGTGTCTTTTAAGGAAAGAATATTTTTCTTTATTTTCAAGAGATCTCTCATAAAGTCATTATTTTCATACATGAAGAATTCACTCTTTTTCTAAAAGAAAACTATATTTATGTATATATAAAACATACGTTATCTTCAAGAAAGTTAGAATGATTATCTATGTGCCTAGAAGCATATCATTAGCTATTTCTATCATGCATGCAATGCATAACTATTTCACAAGAACTTCGAAATTAGCTAGTATCCCAATGAAATAAAGCATATATCCCTTTTCAATAAAATCCAACTTAACTTCTATTTATTTTATATGCATTCTCTTTTCAATTAATGCAATAACTATTGTTTGAATATGTGTTCTCGTGGAGAAATCCTTATCAACGACTTATGTTTTCATGTGTTGATGAATGTCATATTCCTCTTCTTTACAGTATGAAGATGTATTTGTTTATGTTCTTTTAAAAATGCAATTTAACACATCACATAAGTAAAAGGTCTTAGAAGGGTCCTTTGTGACACTCGGACGAGGATCACTAGGCACTATGTATTCCATCGACATTACGACTTCTTGTCTGTAAACCAATCGAAAGGGTGTTTTTCCATACTAGCATGCGTTAGCATTGCCTAACATACCTTGTCACTCCCTCCTTAACACACCTAGAATAAAATATATAATTTAATATGTATATAACATGTTATTATATGGTCCTTATAAAATAAGGATCTCAAATTGATTAAATTATGGTATAACTGTGCATAGTGACTTATGCATGATCGGAGTGTGGAAGCATTGACATTCAAATACACTCCATATAAAATATTATGATGATATTAAATCACATAAAGACCGATGGGTTTTATGGATAAATAGACGAGCGGTCCTTATCCAATGAGGATTTAATGATGTTATCATTCTTTCATCATTTGAAGTGAAGAATCTGGTCTAGTAAGGCTCCAAGATTCATGTACTAAATCTGAAGTATGTTCTACCACAATTGGTCAACAATAAAAAGGATCGGCGGAACTAGTTTGTTGAATAACATTTCTCTTACGTGTATAAAAAGGTGGTATGATTTCTATGGCGTATTTATCCCTCTAGCCCCCTTCCTCATATTATGTTGTTGAAGAACTTAGGACTTTTGGTGTTTCAAACTCCAAATTATGACCTCCTGCAAAAGCTTTTCATGTGCTCGTCTTAGAGCTCGAAGGTAAAAATTGCTATGATATTGGACTGATTTGGTACTTAGCCTAAATATTGAGTGAAACAATTCCTAATGCATGGATCATCTTGAATTTTAATAAGTCGGTAATGAGCTAGGTTTGTGTAATAAAAAAAAGAGTGTAAAAATATAATCCAAGCACTACAACAAAACCAGCGATTTGCGCAAGATTTAGCGCCAGATTTTAGTGCATTTTTTTTGTAATTGTGATGAGCAACCTGGCGCTAAATCTGGCTCTATTGTACAATTTTTAAAGCGTCCTTTTTGCATCTGATTTTGCATCCTTTTTCACTCTAGATTTTGCATCATTTTTTGCACCAAACTATGCATCATTTTTTGCGTCAAATTTTGAACCAAGATTTGCATCTTATTTTATGACAGGTTTTGCTTCTAGTTTTGTGTCATTTTTTGCATCTATTTTTCATTGTCTTTTGCTTCCTATTTTTTGTCATTCTTTGCTTCCATTTTTGTGCCATCATTTGCATCCAGTTTACACTGTATTTTGCTTCCAATTTAACGTCTTTTTCTGCATCCATTTTGTGTCATTTTTTGCATCTAGTCTTACGCCAGGTTTTGTATCTAGCCTTACACTAGTTTTTGCTTCTATTTTTGCACCAGCTTTGGTGCCTATCTTTGCACCATATGTTGAATTTGATTTAGCACCAAATTTTGCATCCATTTTTGTGCCCATTTTTGCATCTTTTTTGAACCATTTTTTACGTCTACATTTACGCTTGATTTGTCTCCATTTTTCCCATCTCATTTTGCACCATATTTTGCGTCATTTGTTGCATTCAATTTTGCGTTGTTTTTAACACCATTTCTTGCATCCAATGTTACATCATTTTGAGCATCCAAATTTGCATTTATATTTTCATCTTATGTTGAGTCATGTGTTGTGTCCACCTTTGCATCTTATTTTGTGTCTAATGGTACATTCAATTTAGAGTCATTTTTTACGTCTACTTTTGTATTTGTTTTTGCACCAAGTTTTGCATCCAATTTTAAGCTATTTTTATGACCATTTTTGCACCATTTTTTGTGTCTACTTATGTGTCCAATGTTGCACCATTATTTACGCCCACTTTTTCATCCAATTTTGCATTTTTTTGGTGTCTAGTTTTACATCGTTTTTACCATCCAAATTTGCATCTTTTTCTACCTCATTTTGTGTCCACATTTACATATAATTGTGTGTCTAAGTTTGAGCCTAAATTCGCATCTGATTAGGCATCATTTTTTACATCCAATATGGCATCCTTGGTTTCACCTTTTTTCGGCCCTATTTTGCATCTTGTTTTATGCTTTTTCTTACATCTTTTTTTTTTCTTTTGTTGCACCCAAGTTTGCATCCCAAATTTACACCATTATTTGCATCATCATTTGGCATCTTAATTTGTAACATTTTTTGCTTCTTTTTAACACTCAACTTTGCATCTTATTTTACATCTAGTTGTTTATCTTTTT
>APFE030649004.1:0-13435 GCA_000404065.3 Pinus taeda | reverse complement strand
CTCCCATCAATTGGAGTGATCTAGTGAGTAGGGTACTTATTGGACCAGATATGTTGGAGGATGTGGAGCAGGAAATGTAGGTTATAAATAAGAATCTAAAGGTAGTACATGATATATAGAAGAGTTATGAAAATCAAACAAGGTGTTCAAGGAGTTTTAGTTTAGGGACCATGTGTATTTTCACATCAAGTGCAAGAAAATATCTTTGGGGATTGGTTCGTGTGCCAATTTGGCACCATGATATTATGGGCCTTTCTAGATCCTTGAGATGATTCGACCAATGACATATCGACTTGCACTTACTCCAACAGTGAAATTCCATGATGTTTTCCATATTTCATTGCTTAAGAAGTATATAAATGATGTTGATCATGTTATTGATTGGTCTGTATTGTAGGTGGAGCAAGAAGAAGAGTTCTAATCGTAGCCTCAATGCATATTGTAGTGGAAGCATCTCATGCTTAGGAACAGAGAAATAGAGCAAGTTAAAGTGTAGTGGAAGCATTTTACGCCTAAAGAAGCTACATGGGAGATTGAGGATCAGATGTGAGACTTGTATCCTTCATTGTTTGCAAGTTGAGGCAATGAAATTTTAGTTTGATGTTGGTATATTTTTGGCATACATTTTACTGATGTTTTGGTATATGTATTTATATGTATATGGACGTAAATACCACCATGAGCTAAGTTATAAAGCTCTAATAAGCGGTACGATTGTTATATTTTCATGTTGTCATGATGTTTTTCTTTAAGTAGGTATTTCATTGTAAATACTCCAGCTACCTAAGTTATAAAGATCCATGGGTAGTATGTTTGTTTTCAGCGGTTTTTCTAAGGTCATGGTGTGGTTTAACACCGAGGATAGCGTCCCCCAAAGGGGAGGGTTCTATAACGGTACTAGTGAAAATTCAATGTAATAATATAAATAAAGGAAAAATAAGACCACGGTTAAGGGACACGTCTTCCAAGCTGACTATTGGGAAAATATATCCTAGTGCACATCACTAGATGTGTGTTTTGGCTAAGGAAATTTGGCAAAGGCTAGGGCTAAGGCATTAAAAAGAAGAAAGGAATTTTTGGCACATTTATTTATGAAAATAAAGGAAATTAGAATAAAAGGAAGGTATACGGTCATAGGTAGCATGTCAGGAGGAAAATGAAGGAAAATATTGGAAAATGAAGAAATTAGAGGCCTCATTTATAAAAAGGCTTTTCAGGATCAGTTCGCAAGTTTTTTCTAGTGTTTTCTCAGTTCAAGATTGGAGCTCTCTCATGATTCTCTCTCTCTCTCTCTCTCTCCCCCCAGTGATTTAGAGTTTCTTGGAGCACTCTAGCCTTGGATCAAGGAAGGAAAAGCAAGGAAAGGAAAGGAAGGAAAGAAGGATTCAAGCAGCTTCAGCCAACAGGAATACTTGCAGGTAACCTTTTGCATGTGTCATTTCCTATTTGGTTTGGAAATGTATGTCTTTGCATATTGGTGGATGGTTCTCTTACTATTGGTGGCATGGTTTTTCTTGGTTCTGACAGTGTTTTTTAGCCTAGCCTTTCCTTTTTCTAGATGCCATCGTGTTGGGATGTTTATTTTGGTTTTTGAGCTTTGGTTTTGTAGATGGATTTCAGAATATGGAGTGGAGGTGGTCTCAAGTTCCATTCCAAAAGGACTAGGAATCTCCTGACTGGTTTTGGTGGGATACATAATAAAGCCTGAGGGAGAAGTCTCAGTTTAGGGCCTAGTAATCTTGGCTTGGATTGTAGTAAATCCAGAGAATCCAGTCTCGGTTTAGGGCCTAATGATCTAGTTTGGATTGTGGTAAAGATTGAGAGACAAGGAGATGAAAACTTCCTCAAGGATAGTGGTAAATTCCAGATGGAATTCCAAGTTCAATTCGGTTGAGATTAGTGCACCAGTTTTGGTATGATCAAGGTCTAAGGAGGATGGAGGTCATTTAACATTTGAATTCCCTTGGTTTTGCTTGGATTAGTTGTTCTATGAGATCCCACATTCGTTCTTGGAGTATGGAATGGGAGTGATTGGATGAAAGAGAGATTTGGTTTAGCCATGTCTATGGTCAGGCGGTACGTGGAAGTCCTGAACCTAGTCATATTTTCCTATGGTTAATGAAAGCTAAGTTCTCTTACATTTACACTAGTTTATATGTGGATTTAATGGTTGCCATATGTCTAATATTTGAATGGTTTTATGCTGGTTATAAGCATGGGTAAATGACTGGTTTATATCATGGTTATTTCATGTATTCACTTTCAGTTATTAAAGGGATGGATGAAAGACCTAATTTATGATATAATAGTTCAATGGAGAAGGGGGTGATCCTTCTAGTTATGTTTCATAGATTCTTTCAATCATTTATGTTATGTATTCTATCCTAGACTGGTAGGTCATTGCATTAATGCCAAGTGTTTGAAAAAATTTCTATCCCAGTTGGGGATGTTGAGGCTTAATACTGAGGTTATATTTTATTTGTTTACCTTATCATCATGTACTTGATTTATTATGGAGGTTGTAACAAGTTCTGGGTAGAGGTCGGGATTCTGGGCTAGAAAAATGGCTCAAATATGGGGGTTTCTGGCACAAGTATACTGAAAAGAGTCTAGCGACACTGGCACATAGGCCTATGAGAGAGACTTTGGATTCTAGTCGTTGTCTTTCCCATAGCATGACAATGACTTTGGGTCAAAATACTTAAATCATTAGTGGAACTTGGGGACAAGATGTGTGAGTGGCTGACTATCTCCTAAGGGTATTGTTGCTGATGTGGATGGGTTTGTTTCATGTGTTCCATCAATTCCCTTTCCTTAAGGTCACCAAAAATATTGAATCCCTTATAGTAACCTCTCTCATCACATGTTTACCCAGGCTAGTTACTTGCTTGGGTGGACCTAGGAGGAGGCGGTATTACATCTACTCTGAAAGCTAATATAGATTTATGTTATCCTCTATCATCTACATATTCTGACTCTTTGCACCATGACCTTATTGTTAATCTACTCCACTAGTTGGTTCTTCACATTTTCTTGACCCTCTAACTATTGGCCCAAATTACGAGTAGGTACAAAGTTCTCACATTACGTAGGTAGAGGAGCAGAAAGGTGAGGATGATTTCAATCTTTCCTCTCTTTTTCATAATGTTCCATGTCAAGGTATTGTGTTTCCATTCTCGAATGACTTTAAATCTACTAATCCCTATATATAATCCAATGCAATCAATTCTTCCAATCAACCCTAGCCTTGGGCAGTAATCATTCCAAGGATGATTACTATATTTCTATATGTGGTGAAGAATGCCCAAGCACATCATATGATCTTTTCGTTTCTCGTGAAGATTTTAATTTAGATATTGAATACGGTTTGGTCAAATAATTTGTTCATATAAAAAATTCCTCTTCACCTCAAAATCCCTTGTATTCCCTCGTTTACAATGCATCTACTTGCGATGAAGATACTCCATGATATTTAGTTTCTTCATCCGATGAGTTATCTCCTAGATTGACATAAGGCAGTGAGGTTTTTCGAGATGAAAATGAAACTAGTCAAATCATAAAGTACCCTTCCCATCCCTCATCATCCCATCTCTTGCATGAATAAAACTCTTCAAATCAGTGTGCTCATGATAACTCATTGATTCATTTGTGATTAAAAGAGCCTCTCCAATTGAGCAATCTAGTTGTTGAAATTGAAAAATCTAGTAAAATTTGTGACAAAGAGGGTTGCTATCCAATGAGAAGTGGTCTTATTGAAACCGGCAATAGAAGTTATCATCAAGTCATGCATGATCTGGTTCAAGCTTCAAAATATGATTCTACAATCCTTGAAAGTTTCAGGACTTGTCAAGGAGTCGAGGCACTTCAACTTCCATTGATGGTTATGTCAAGTTCTCACGACTCTGGTAAGCCCCATGAACTAAGTAAAATGTAGTTTCTCTCATACAATCCATCTCTCTGCATGGTTTCAGTCGATGTAAATTTCCCTGTGAAAAATGTTTGGTATTCTGGGTGTGACCTTTCAAATTTTCAAGAATTTGTTATAGTTGATTCATCATCATGAAAATCTCTCACATCAAACTCAAGTTAGGAATGTGCATATTTCATAGATTCATGTAATTATGAAGTTTATAATTTTTTACCAAAGGAATAATACATATCAAATTTATCCCCTAATGGTCAGCTCCTCAGTCTTCATGTGAATTTTATATTGCAAATTTGTCCTCTCATCACACAACACAAGAAATCTTCTTTAGTAATAATGAATGAACAAGTTGTCAAATGAATCAAGTTCTTCTTCGTTCACCATGTCCCAACTGGTCTCATACATTTATGGTGCTAGCATCCTTTTTAAACCCTTTTGATGACTACGACGTGTGTACAATTTGTCCCCAGATATAGGAAGGTGGCATATCATATTTGGCTCGCAAGGAACTTGGTTTAATTATTCAGAGCATTCGCAAGATTGTTCAAATTATTTTCTCTTCGTTTATTATAAACTGGGATTTTGATGTTTCAATTATCTCATTTGATCATTCCTTTGTCTTTGGTGACTACCATTCATCTTATCATTTTTCATCAAGCACATCCAATGGCCTTGTTTCACATCCCTTGATCTTTATTGTTTAACATCTCTCTCTTCATAATTTTTTCAAACAGGAGACGCACTTTAGCCTTCGCTGATGGTTATGGAAGGTCCTCACTATCTTGGCATGACTATTGAGTATGATCAAATATATTTTCTCTCACAAGATTCCCATCATGATCTCGTTTCTCTAATTGAAAATTTTCCTTTTTTAATATTTTAGGGTTCTCAAGAGCTCCATCATGAACTTTACAATCCAATCATTGAATGGCTGGAAAAATATTACTTGGGAAGTTCTGTAGCAAACAAAAAGTTTCAATATTTTCTCTTGCTTACTATGGAGCTCAATGTACATGAATACAGATCCATAAGAAGCTTTCAAGGTTTGTTGAAAAATGATATTAATCAAAAAGGTAAGCTTGTGGATTGGATGAAATTATTGGTTCTGACACACCATTCTGCCCACGAGTAAGACCTTCCTTTTCTTGTGCAATTTATTCAATTTTGTATCTTCTCTATTGCACAGTGCTTTATATCCATTTTAATTGTCTATAGCTTTGTGGATGCAGGTCGGGAACAATTATGCTAGCTTCACTAGAAATTTCATTACATGTGACCCAACCTTTTAGCTATTAGGTTAGGAGTAGGATTAGCTACGTCCTAGATTTCCTTTCTTGCACCCATGCTGCACTTGTTCCTTGTAGTCTATCCTTGTTTTCTTATTATGATTCTACACCATGTTTGCTTTAGCCATTTTTTTTCTTTTGTCTTCTATTTTTGTTTCCTGGTTCTGTGTTTTCATTCTTTTTGTCTTGATTTCTTTCTTGTTTATTTTTTCTTTTTGTTTTCATTATTTTAATAAGTGTTTTTCCCTGACCTATTTGGATTCTTAATATGTGTGTGGCCAACTATAAAGAGTCTTGTGACACTTCAGCATTTGGCTAGCCATTTTTCTATCTTATTTGTGTTGGTTACATCTTTTGGCTAATGAAGTTCTGATAGAAAATATGATCTGTCTATAAGGAAAGTTTTGGTCCAACCACGAACCCACATATAGTTCGAAATATCATCCCTATACTATGTGTTTCTTCTTTGGTGTTCTCAATCTTATCAAGTATAAATGGCGAAGGGGAAAATCTAAACGAGAAAACATAAATCAAAGGTCTCTATATGCTTCTCTAAAGGAAAAACCTATTTTTCTCTCAATAATTTAGGATCCTTCTTCCCCCCCAAAATAAATAAGTTCCAATGCATAGTTCTCTTTAAAAAATAAATAAATGAAGGTGAAAGAAGAGAAAGGCTTACTGTGCATAGAGGTGAAGCAAGCAACTCTACTAGGGTACTGTCCAGGCTCACTGAAAGTGGAGCAATGTTTTTTTTCCTACGTGACCTTATTGTGGTACTATCCAAGCCCACTAGCAGTGGAGCAACACCAAATATGAAAATTCATACTCTAAAAATCTTAAGCTTACAATCTATACTACCTTTCCCAACTCGAAACATTCTGATTATGTTGAACATTATATTGTGTTCGACTAAGAAGGTATAGAGGGGCACATTTGTTCATGGGGCAAGTGAGAAGGCCAATGTAATCTACATGATGAATCAATACTCCTTACAGAACCAGGGCCCTGTAGAGAAGGTGTTAACCAAAATAAAGAAGATGGATTCTACCATTGTGTGGCCAAGTGTTGTAACAACTATAATACCCTCCAAAATTTTGCCCTACACTCAAAATTTTGAGCCTACATTGGATCCTATGGTCAGTCGTTCCTTAGTCACTTATTGTTAACATGATGATTGCAATATCCTTCTTCGATCTCAAAAGTCGTTCATGCTTTTATTTTTGTATAGAAAGCATCATCCTCGAGCATGGGAGTTATCACTTTTCATGCAAAGGGAAGTTTTGGTTTTTATCAAGGGTAAATATTTGTGAAAATGGGTTTTTTCCCTTCATATAGACATGTTTGGTACTCATTTCCAATGTTTCATGCACTATTACACAAGTGTCGTAATTATCCTTACAAAGTCTATTATCGAACCCGTACTTCTCATAGGATGCCACAAAGGTTGTTGCATTCAGCAAAGTATGTTTTCATATGTTCTAGATGATCTATGTTGTATCACTAAGTGTCCAAGTGTATGGTCATAGTCAAGTTCTATAACTGTTCACATCAGTTCGATTGATCCCATAGTTAGTCAAATTCTAGAGGATTCCTACCAACCTAGCCTCATCCAACCTTCCCAAACTATGCAATTTTCATCTGCAACCCTCAAGTGTTTTCCTTGCCTGCTGGAACTGCACAATGCACATAAATATCAACATCCCTTGGCATCTAAAACTACACAGAGGCTACCTCCAGTGACCTTCCCTTAGCCAAAGCTCATTTCCATCAAGAAATATATAGATTTTTCCTCTAGGCCTCTCTAGTACCCATTCCCCCTTTCCTATGAAAACTATGTATATTTTTTCCTCCAGAGCCTCATCCCACTACAACCACTACCTTCTTGAACTGCACAATTCTCTTCATCAGTGGGCACTACACAAATTTTTTCCCCATTGGAAACTTTGAAATTTTTTCCCTCATGGGAATTGTTCAGCTTTATCTCTCAGTCCATCCCACCACTGAGCCCTCCCCCCCACCCCCACCCCCGACCTAATATCAGTTTGTCCTAGTCATGATTATCGTGTAACATCTTAGATTAGGGGTTTATTAGACTGATGTCGTAATTGTTGAATTATGGAAACAATAATATTCCAATTTAATTTTTCCTTGAATTAAATTGTGAATTAAAATCAAATTTAGTCTTAACAACTACTTGGAAATAATTAATTAAATAGTTGGAGAAGTTTAATTTAGAAGTATTTTTGAAGTCAAGCAAGAGTTATCCCTTAAATTAAGGAGATAAGATTGAGTTATATTTGAGTTGTAATTAGTTAACTCAGTTTACTAAGCTAAGTCTAGTTAAATTAGTTCCAAACTATTTCAGGAACTAATAGTAAGTAAATAGTCAGTTGATGCATTAATGCACTCAATTAGTGCTATTCCCAATTGAGATTAATGTTCAAGGGCAGTGTACTATCAGTTGCATGTGTTTTCTCATGTAGAAAACTCATGCGTGGAGTCAAGAATTCATCCTTGAGGATTGTGCAGTTTTGAAGGCTTGTTTTTCCACTTAGCAATAGGAAAATCATCCAGAAGGAACAACGGAAGGAAATAGGAGCTTGGAGGGTAGAGAGGAAGGTTGGAGAGAAGCCAAGATTGCCTGTGAGCATCTGTGAGGATTGTACTGAGAGCTAGCTAGCTATGAGAGCTAAGGCTTTGTATAATTCCTATGTATTTCCACCATGTACGATAATACAATACTGTGGGGTTTTTATCTGAGACTTTCCCCAAAGTATTTTCATGTGTATTGTGCCATACATTCTTCTTCTTCTGGTTATATTATTTAGCTTGATCTTTAAGCTTCCACAAATTGATAGTAGTAGTAGGTTATAGTATTCTGCTTTGATTTATATTCCATTATCGGGTTAACCTATCACAACTTTTCTACATGGTATCAGAGCTATGAATAGTATACTGAGAAGAGAATTTGAAGTTTTAAGTTTGGGTTTGGAGGTGAAAATTGAATTCATATCATACTTCAAGGTTGGCCAATGGCGTTCTATGGCTTGAGACTCGATTATGCCTTGGAAGGTAGCTCAAATTACATGACATGGAAAGATAGAATGGAGGTTGTATTAGAAGACAATGGCTTGAAGGAATTCATTGATCAAGAAATCCCAAAGCCAGCTTCAAATAATGCACAAGAGTTGGTTGAGTGGAAGAAGTTTGTGGAAAATGCGAGATGGATCATCCTTGAGGGAGTTTGAGACCATATTGTCTCGATTCTCCATGGGAAGGATACTCCATTTTCAATGTGGAAGACATTGAAGGACCTCTACTAGAAAAGTAGTGACTAGAGGAAATTAGCACTCAAGGATAAGCTTCGAAGAATCAAGATGGAAAAGGGCGATACTATTTCCACATATCTGAAAAATATCACCACCTACAGGGATGAGCTTGGTAGTGTGGGAGTAACTACTATCGATGATGATATGGTGAGCCTTGCTCTCCTTGACCTTCTAAATACTTGGAATAACTGCCAGGACTCTGTGAATGGAAGGGAGAAACTGCCGAATTGGGAACGACTATGGTCAAATCTTATGCATTAGGATATTAGAAGGAGCACACGAGATGATTCTTCGTCAAAGAATGATGATGAAGAAAATCTAGCCTTAGTAAGTAAGGCAAGGAAAGGAAAGGGGAAGGCTTCCCATTTCAAATTGGATTCTTCTCATGGAGGGGAGAATGGTGACATGTCTAAAGTAAGATGCTTTAATTGTCACAAGATGGGACATTATGCGACTAATTTCCCATCAAATAAGTCCAAGAAGGGATCCTTGAAAGGATCGGAAGGTGAGGCATTAGCCTCTCAGTTCAAAATGTACTTTACCCTCATCGCATGCATGGTGTCATTGATCATGGGTTGTGTCCGGTATCTTGAAAGTGGAGCCTCATTCCACATGACTGGTGATAAAAATCTATTTAGTTCCTTGGATGATAAAGACCACAAGATGCACATAGAGATGGGTGACAATGAAAAGTATAGTGTTTCAGGAGTGGGCACGGTTGATTTTCAAAGGGAGCATGGATCTCCTCTCACCTTGACAGATGTGATGTATGTGCCTGGATTGAAGAAGAACTTGGTATCAGTACTGATGTTGGAGGACAAAGTTTATGATGTTGTCTTCAGTAAAGGAAAGGCATTCCTAAGACACATAGCCATGGGTCAGACCAAGAGGATTGGGATTCAAGTGAAGAATCTCTATAAACTAGAGGTAGATGATTGTGCAACATTGAGTGTGAAAGTAGAGTTGGTGCAAACCCAACACATTGGCGAGTTGTGGCATAGGCGGTTGGCCATTTGCATCACGAGGATTTGAATATAACATAGAAGATATCTACAGGACTTCCCAAAGGTAAACTTGAGTAAGTTGACACATGCAAAGGTTGTACCTTGGGAAAGTACACCGCGTCTACCTTTCATGATCAAGACAGTTGAGCAGAGGCTATCTTAGAGCAAGTTCATACTGATTTGTGTGGACCATTCTTTATGGCATCCACAGCGAAGCAAATGTATTATGTGATTTTCAATGATGACTATTCTCATAAATGTTGGATTTATTTCATGGAGAAGAAGGACTAAACTTTCACAAATTTTTGTGAGTTCAAAGCTTTGGTCGAGAAATAGTCAGGGAAGGATATGAAGGCCTTCAGAAGCGACAATGGAGGAGCATATGTCTCTCAAGTGTTTAAGGTATTATATGTAGCGAAAGTAATTAAACGAGAGTTGATAGCACCTCATAACCCACAACAGAATGGGGTGGCCGAGAGGAAGAAGAGAACTATTGTAGGGGCAGCACGAGCAATGTTGCATGTCCAATGCCTACCACTGCACTTGTAGGTTGAGGCATGCAACACAATGGTCTATTTGCATAATAGAAACTCGCATCGCATACTTGGGATGAAGACACTAGATGAAGCTTTCTTCAGTAAGGGACTAGACGTGGGTCACCTCAAGATCTTTGGCTCATCAGTGTATTTCCATGTGACAAGGGATGCACAGAAGAAGCTTGAGCTGACACCAGAGTTGGGGATATTTGTGGGGTACATTGATACACCTTACGCCTCACAAATGTCGGGTGTACTTGCCTACTAGTCCAAGGACAGTGGTTTGCAAAGATCTCAAGTTTGATGAGAAGAAGGCCATGCGAGTTTCCCTTGAGAGGGAGCTCCAACTACAGGCTATGGAAGAACTGTTGGCTCCTAAGGAGGGGGAGCCTTACACTGATGCAGAGTAGCTGCATGTAGAGGTTCTAGGAATGGAGACATCCACTCAAGCAGAGTCTTCTAAAGATGGACAAAAGTGCACAAGAGAAGCTGATATATTGTTGGAGGATGCAAGAGAGAATGTGGGAGCACCATCTTCTCAGAACAGACAGACGAGGTCACCTAGGTACACTGGATACATGGCCCTTGCTGGGGAATGTGTTGAGACCAAGCCATCTTGCTTTGAGGAAGCAGTGCAGCAGCCGATTTGGGTTGATGCTATGGTGGAGGAATATGACTGCATAGTTCGTAACAATGTTTGCGACATGGTTCCGATACTAAAGAACAAGTTAGTTATGATTTCTCGTTGGCTTTACAAGGTAAGGAAAGTTGTTGATAGTAGTGTGGAGAAGCATAAGGAAAGGTTTGTTTCCCGTGGATTTTCATAGGTCGAAGGGATTAACTATGATGAGACTTTTTCTCATGTCGCAAGCTACTCATCTATCAGATCTATGTTGGCACTATCAACATAGATGGGTTGGAAGATTCATCATATGGATGTGAAGACTACATTCCTCAATGGCCAGTTTGAGGAAGAGGTGTACATAGAGCAGCCAAAAGGTTTTGAGACCTTAGATCATGAGCTGCATGTGTGACGACCCAAGAGAATGTTGTACAGGCTGAAGCAAGCACCTCATGCTTTGTACACCAGGATAGACAACTACTTCACCAGGTTGGGCTTGACAAAGAGTGAAGCGGATGTGAACCTATACCACATCGTGGTGAAAGGTAAGTTATTGATCATCATACTTTATGTTGATGATCTCATATTAACTGGTGATGATCAGTTGATCATGTCTTGCAAGGAGGACCTTGCAAGAGAATTTGAGATGAAAGACATGGGTCTCATGCATTACTTCCTTAGCATGGAAGTATGGTAGAAGGATGGGGAGTTGTTTGTGTCTCAGTGCAAGTACACCAACGAGATACTCAGGAGATTCCACATGGAGAAGTGCAAGCCCATGCAGACTCCTCTAGCAGGTAACTGGAGGAAGGAGGTTGCTACTTAAGAGAAGTGGTAGAGGCTACTTTGTACAGGCAATATATTTCGACAAAGGAGCAAGATGCTGACATTTTGACAAAGCATTGTCAAAGTGTAAATTCCAGATCCATAGAGACAGGTTTGGGATGGTTAGATAATTCTTTTCTTGTTGAGAGGAGTGTTTGAATATGGCAACAAGAATATTCCAATTTAATTTTTCCTTGAATTAAATTGGAATTAAAATAAAATTCAGTCTTACTAGCTACTTGGAATAATTAATTATTATTTTAAATTAATTAGTGGAGAAATTACCCGGATGCGGGTGACATGCTGCATGATGCTTGCCACGTGACCGTCACGCGGCGCCCTCGGACGGAAGAACCTGCGTTTAATGAAGCCCATTAAATGCATTTTCAATGGCATTCATTGCCATTCTTACAGCCCGAGCTACCAAGAAGTTATGGTAGAAGCTGCCAGAATGCTTGGGAACAGGGATTTAAGTTGGATAAGCCTGTCTGAACAGGCAAAGAATCTCGGCTCTGCTCTGCAAGAGAATGTGGGTTTGTGGGTTGAGAAAGGGAGTGTTAGGGTGAAGCAGACTTGCTTCAGAGGCAAGGAACAGAGTGAAATCTGGCCTCCTCTGTCTCATTTGCTCTCTGAAAGCCGAATCCAGAAAACTCTGTTTCATTTTGGCAGGCTCAAAATGCCAATTAGGGGTCATGCATCGCCGCGTCGGGGCAGGAAACATGGAAGCAGGGGCGTTCAAGGTCCTCGAAGGGTATCCCCGCTGGCTTTCGCTTCGCCCAGCTCCCCGGGCTATGCAGATTCCGACTCAGACACGGACAATTCGGTGCAGGTGGTGACTTTTAGATACATTCGTCGCACCAACAGACCTATTGTTTCAACTTTCATCACGGTGGTGTTCACGGAGGAAGATAGTGCAGAGGGTAAGGGTAAGGGTATTTCTGAGAAGCAGGAGCTAAGCTCCAACAAATCCCCTCAGGGAGGCAGCCAGGAGGATAGCTCCTACCAACCCTCCTCTCAGAGCAAGCCAGAAGAAGATAGCACTGGTATTCAGTCCAAGGAACAGAATGAAGCCCTAAGGGAAATCTGCAGCCTAATTGATATGGAAATCACCAGTTCTACGGATAAGAAGATACCTGAGGAAGAAAAGAAGCCTGAGCGTTTCTTTGGTGGAAGGCTGTATCCCATTCTCCCTCCAGGATTTCTGCGACTGGAGGATATTCCATGCGGCATGGAAATTGAATTTGTGCCAGATCCTGAGAGAGAGGAAGCGGAATGGGAAGCCGAGCAGCAAGCTGCCAAGCAGAAGGAAAACGAAGACAAGGTGGCTGCTGGAACTGGAAAGGAGTAAGCTGTATCTCCTGTGTTTTTTGGCATTTTGATTCTGGTTCGATGACCTTCGGAGGTCTGTTCGGCCTTGGTTTTGGTTACGGGTGTTTTGGCACCTACCCTCTTCGCGTTCTGCACGCCACCTACGCTCAGCCTGCTACTGGTCCTCGGACGTATGTCCTCCGCCACCTTCGCTCAGCCAGCGCCATCTGTTCGGAAGTTGGACGTGTGTCCTCTCACCAGCTTCTCTCTCCCTTCAGGAATCCTGGTTTCATCTTGTCAACTTCTGGTTTGTCTAGTCAGCATGTATTTTGTCTTGTCAGCATAAGTTTAAGTTTTAGTTATTTACAGGCTGTATTGTCCATCACAGTAGACTGTCAATGTATTTTGAGTACCGGTAATGTGTCAAGGACTGTTATTACCAGTTATGGTATGGATCTCTTGTCAGAGAGCTGTTCATGCGCTCTCAGAGGTTTCGAACTCTTGTACATATTTTTCTTTCTTTTAATATAAATAGTTTAGCCTTTGCCCAGAAAAAAAAAATAATGTTATTTTGCATGGTATTAATATAAAAAAATAAGA
>APFE030648983.1:3006-20183 GCA_000404065.3 Pinus taeda | reverse complement strand
GGGGTAGTCTGTATTACGAAGCGCTAAAGAAGGCGGGCAAAGATGCCGATTTGGTTATGACAGAAGGCGAAGACCACGGGTTTCATCTCGTCAATCCAAACTCTGAGAATGCGCCCCTCATGTTGAAACGCATATCCGACTTTATGCATTCCTCCTCGTCAGATCACTGTAAAAACCCCAATATAGAATATTTCCTTGTGAACGTCAAAGTACAACATCCGTAGCCTTGGGGTAGCGGGATCGTAAACGCTACAGGAAATAATTTTATTCGGATATTGAATAATAATTAGCATCTGTATCCGATGTTGCAAAGGAAACGCCCTAAGGCATTAATTGAAGAACGCAAATACAATAAAAGAATACTTTGATAAAGAAAAAAAATACATTGAACGCTCAAATCAATGTCCCATTAACTAAAACCACTTAGTAGACATATCTATCAACATTAAGATTATACATAATGATCAAGAAATTTACCATATACAAACAACACCTTCCACAACAACCTTCTGTCACATCCACATTTTGAAAAATGCCTTGGAACGTGATTGGAATCTCCCATATTGCCTTTTTCATTATGTAGATAAATCATCCATATTGCTATTTTCATCATGAATATTGTTAGTTCATTGTTGTAAAGTGTTCGTGTGTTAAATTTACTACTATAAGTTCGACAAGCGAAAAACATTCTTCAATTAGCATAATATGCATTATTCTCTCACTGTGTATTTTTCAGTCAAAGAGCACAAGTAACCAGATTAACATGTATTTTCCCTTCATTATTTTCATCACAGAGCCAAGAAATCTATGCCTTATCTATAAAGTAACAAAAACATTTTGGAATAAGTTTCGTATTTCAAGCTAGTGTCTAACCTATAAAGTAACAAAAACTTTTTGAAATAAATTCAATATTTTAAGCAATTGACTAACCTAATTTAATAATTGAAAATTTCTCAAAGATGAATTATACTCCATAATAAGAGAGCCAACATTGGAGCCCATACTTTCACTAAAACCAAAAGAAACACAACCACTTGTTAAGAAGAAATTCAAGTAATAATAATAAAACAAAAATAATAAACATTAAAGTATAAAATGATATTTTTGCATCAGTATCATTTGATACTTCTCGTCTAACTCTTTGGCTTTGCTTTAAGTATCTTTTCATAACGTATAACTTTTTGATAGCATTGTTGTAACCACTTTCATTGCCTGGTCAACAAAATGGAACAAAATAAAACAAAAATAATAAACATTAAAGTATATCCATACATTTATTTGTTTGGATAAAAGCTAACTGGTAATCAATGTTTTTGCTGGCTATTTGCCAGCAAGTTTTGGGACAATGATCCATACATTTTTTTGTTTGGAGAAAATTTGAAAGAAATATTGTTCTGATCTTCTAAGAAAATTTGAAAGAAATATTATTTTGATGTTCTGACATGGCTTTCACCAATCACTTTTAGCTCTCTGAATTTTGGAAGTTTTCAACATCAGCATAAATGTATCTTAACCCTAAATTAAGTAAGCACCGATAGGAATTAAAAATTGAAGGTGTAAACAATGAGATCACAATGCTTTTATGATATTTTAAGACAAGTAACATATGAAGGTTAAGATAGATTTAAGTTTATCCAACTTGTTCAGCTTTGTGCATGAATCTTATCTAAAAGTTCCAGAACGATAGGACCCATATTTTATGGGGGATCCATTTGTTACAAGTCCTGTCGGGGTTCCCCTAAATATCACAATCTTGGTTAATATATAGACTGTTGCAAGGAATACTGAGAGGTATTTTTTGTAAATTACTTCCTTTCAATGATGAATCCACTTTTATTTTCCACTTAAATGCTTGACTCTGTTTTAGCCTAAATCATATCAAAACCAGCAAGGAGAATATGGACTTCACTTGACGTTGGCACTGAAATCCGTCAGTGACAAGGATGAAATTGCAGAGATGACTGCTAGTGACTTTGATGTCGTTGTTTCAGTCACAGATGATGCATAAGAAATTAATTTCATAAAGTATTCTACAGTGACAAATACATGAAGAAGCCATAATAAGTTGAGCCTTTCCTTTATCATTCATTCTCACATTTTAGTAGCTTTCACATTCCTGCCAAAGGGCAGGGGAAATCTTTCCGGAGGTTTCCCAACTTATTGCTGGTATCAAAAAGAGATTTATTAGATTGAGATAATGGTTCAGAAAGTATTTGCAACATTAAGAAATTTGTATATTACTGCTCTTGATAGCAAATCCAAAAGAAAAATAATATGACTACATAAAGAAGAAAATCATTGCCAACCATTTTATTTCTCTGCAGTTTGCGCTGTCTAGTTATGATTACATTAGACATGATCATTTCACATTGTCTGTTATTAGGAGGCATTTGTGCATGAATCTTATCTAAAAGTTCCACAACGATAGGACCCATCTTTTCTGGGGGATCCATTTGTTACAAGTCCTATCGGGGTTCCCCTAAATATCACAATCTTGGTTAATACCTCATTCAATAAAAGCTTTTGGGGACCAAAATCCTCCCAAAATGGGGAGGTATGATTTAGATTGGATCATTATATTGTTTTTCATCCATCTCAATGTATTCAGAATAGAAAGAGTAGAGGAATTAGTTCATGGGACCATTTTTACCGATGAGACCTTGTTTGGCAAAACGGGGTCTGAAACCTTCCGAAAGTGTTTTGAGGCATTAAACAAATTTTTTTGGGGGTTAAAATTTGTCACTCTGGTGCCACACCTTTCCATGTTATTTTACACACGGATCTTTCCAATGACACAAAAATCACATCAGTCGGAGTTTGTATGCAAAAGTTATGCCACTTAGAAGTTGATCTTGTTTTCACACCTATAGTTCGGGAGGATGTTGCGTCAACCCCCACTATTCATGGGAAACGGGCTAGCCACATGTTTTTGATGTAAAAAAATCTAGACGAGTCTATATTGTATCTCCAATTAAAAGTTGATGTAATCAAACTTAAGCACCAGTAAGCTATCGAGTTGTGTTATAATCGAGCCACTAGGAGAAAGAGGCATTCCATTCTTTTAAGAGCATTTTGTTCCATAATTGAGCAAATATAGCCATGAGGAATAAGAGGTAGAGCACAAAAAGAGGATATGTGCACTATAGCGGCCCACGGACTATAAACATTAATTCTTTGCACCTATAGTCATATTTCCAAACAGAGAAAGAAAGTGAAGCAGCCTCACCTTCCATCTGAGTTTTCTCTTGAAAGAGTTTCCCATAAAGCATATCTTGTGTCTTATGTGTGTGAACTTATTTTGTTATTCTCTAATTTTCTGCATAATTTTCATATGCATGTATGCATTAATTACAGTTAAATCTACATATCTAGAATTTCAATAACACTGTAATAGTGTAAAAAATTCAATACTTTAATATATTATTATCAAATATGTTATAATAAACTCTCTAACAAAATATCCACAACAATTTATGAATCGTTAAATTATTAATATAATAAAGACAAATATATGATAATACAAATTCTATATAGCAATTGCAACATGAAATATATCTATTCTTTCATTTGTTTAAAATAAAATTTAAATATATTATTATCTATATTCATCTTAATCTAAACTACTTTTTAACCTTTTTAATATTTAATATTGTTAGGTATAATTTAACATTTCTTATAAATTCAAATACAACATTTCCACATTCTCATAATACAATATAGACTACTAATTAGTTAAATTTTCTATCAACATATACCATATATAAAATTAATAAACTTTATTTTTAAATTTTAATAATTTAATTATCATAGAATTTAGAGTTTTAATATAACTTGATTTTTTTTTAAGGAAGAACATCATATATTTTCATGATTTTAATGCGGAAAATGCATTTAACATAGTATTTAGAAAAAGGTACAAAATGCATGTAACTATATGGTTCTTGTGATCCAAATCAAACATGAACTTTTTTCCCCTTGTAACCAACATGCAAAAAGCTTTTAACTAGGGCCATGGACCCCATAGTGGCACTTCTTGATTTGTTGTTTTATAACACTTTTTATACTGTGTTTAATTAAATTGGAAATTTTAATTTGAATTATGATTTGTTGTTTTATAATACTTTTTATACTGTGTTTTATTAAAATGGAATTTTGAATGTAATGAAGTAATTCAATTAAATATATATATTAATTGAATATTTAATTTCACAATATTTTTATGTAAAAATTTTGTAGTGAGATTTAAAATTATTCTTAATTAGTTTAAGAATTTGTTTTTTTTTTTATATATTTAATTGATTATTTTGTATAGCTTGATTTTCCTTGAGTAATGGTGATAAATCAACTCACATCCATATATAAGAGTTAGTGATGGTGATGCAGGAGCATCTGGTCAACAGGGTAAAAACAGGGGGAAGGCGGACAAAGTTTCCAAAGAGGACTGGGAACATGGTTTGATGGATGGGCAGTAACACTGCCTTGGTTATTTTTTTTCTTTTACTGTTGTCTTTATTTACTTATGTAATGTTTTCTTTAATTACCAGAAACAAAGAAAAAACAATCATATTATAGTTTACTTTTAATTAAGAATAGTAACAAATTAGGAATAGTTTTATTCTTGCCAAACAGAAACCGAATATGTCAGTTAACAACCAACAGCAGTTATGTAATAAGAACTACCTTTGTAAACAGAACTATAAAGAGAGCGGAATGACTCACTGAGAGGGTTCCGACTTCGTGAAAGTAAGCAGGAAGCAGAGATAATAAAGTAGAAGATATACTGAACATTCAAATGATAAATGTACTATGTTCAATTGTGTGATAGTGCAGTGATAATTCTTTGTAAAGCTAGGTTGTCAACCAGAGCACGCTACAGGTGTTGCGAAAGAAAGACAATAATATACAAGTGGAAATTCTACAGCAAACATACACGCCTGAACCCAGGTATGCAACATAATGCACAGTCAATCATATTCATGAAATTAACATTCCACATTATCAAAATACGTTACTAGAAAACGTATATTTGTATATAAAAGAAACCCTGTACAAATTCCATCGTTTACTGTCCAAAACGACCGAACAACTCAAACCACAGGTGTAGCCATAATATTTACAGTGGAAAAAATAAAATATTACAGTCAAGTTGCGGCACCGAAACAAGACCGAAAGCCACGAAAGACAAGCTCAACCCTAACAACCTAGGACTGCACATAGAACCGACCGCAAGGGTCTGAGAAGACCATGACAAACAACTAGTGAACAGTAAAGAAAAGAACTATCCGAGACTTGCAGATTGTCGAGGAGTCGAGGAGGGCCACTGTGCACAGTCCTCCCTGCAAGACAGCGAACAGAAGTGTTAGACGGTCGGCACACATAGGGAATAAACCAATATAAACAAAGGAACCTGAACACAGAAGTGAACACGAAGCTGGGTATACCTGTACACGGCGCCAACGCCTCCATTCGAACCAGAAAGAATACATGCCCACGAAGGAGCCGAAACGTAAGTAATGGAAGGAAGAGGGAATGAAACATTCTGACATAGAGCAAAAGCTTACCATTATGGTTTGCGAATCATCCTCTAAGAGCATCGTTACGAGGCCACCAGGAACAGAGTCACCGAGAAATCATTGCAGAAGAGCACGAGTATACACGCGGAATACAGTCACAGACAATTGAGAACAAGAAGGCAAACGCAGGCATTAGCAGACAACGAGGAGACAAACCCCAGCCAACAAAAGAAACCATAAAATCACTCAAACAGAAAGACCAACAAGGGTTTCGAACCAAAATAGCTAAAGACGAGTCGAGAACAAATACAGAGACCCTAGCTACATAAAAGAATTCTCGAAACTTACCAACAAACTGAGCAGACGCCATTGACAGCAGAAAGGCCGAACATAAATCAACAGCATTGTGGAAAACGTAACAAGGTCTCGAACCAGTAAGCCAAGCCATTCAGAAAACCCACAGACAGCCATGAAGGTCATGCAGTTGCAGAGCGACGAAATAACACAATAACCGAACAAACAAAGTGAAATGAGTGTGAAGGGTCGAGAACCAAGGTAAAAGCCCTCAACCCTACTGAGGTTTTCGAGAAGCCCAACTGTCGAACGGAGACGAGACGGAGGTACCAACCTTCATTAAACACAAATCCAAAGTACCGATTCCGCAGATTGCACAAATAATCAAGCAATAATTAAACCCATCATAACCCTTGCCACGGTGTAACACACATCAACCGGAAGAGCGTTGGGATCACGTGGGCTGGCCCCATCAAGTGGTATCAGAACAGTTTTTTTTTATATATAGAGGAAGATGGCAGAGGTGCAAGCACCAAGACGAGGACGTGGGAGAGGTGGACGTCAAGGAGCAGATGAAGGACTGAGAGAGCAGGTTAGAGTTCTTATAGCTCGTTTGGAAGCAGTGGAAGTGGGTATGCGAAGAGACCCGGAACTGGGAGATGATAGTGAGGAAGAAGCGGTAGCTGCTACAGACGGGTCAGATGAAGAAGCTCCAAAATTGAGACTGCTGCGTTCAATTTTATTGGCCAGAAGAAAACCCAAAACAGAGATTTCTAACTACGATGGCAGTCTGTCTGTAGATATCCTATTGGACTGGATAAGCGAACTAGATAAATATTTCGAAAATGAGGAAGTCAGGGAGGATAAGAGAGTCAAGTTCGCTACTACTAAGTTAAAGGGACATGCCCTCTTATGGTGGGACAATGTCCAAGCAGACAGAAAAGGTTGAACAAATTGCCCATACGAAAATGGTCGAGAATGGTGGCAAAATTGAAAGGCAGACTTCTGCCGAAAGATTACCAAGTTGAACTATGTCGTCAAGTACAGAATTTGAGACAGAAGTGTATGACTGTCAAAGAGTATATAGAAGAGTTTTACCGGGTAAATCTACATGCTGGTTATACGGATGAAACTCCAGAAAAAACAACGAGGTATGTCAATGGCTTGAGGATGGAAATTCTTGATGAAATCAGTATTCTTTCTCCCCGAAGTATTGAAGAAGCCTTTCAGAGTGCTGTGAAGGCTGAAGAGAAAATCAATAGGAAACAGAATAACAGGAGAGGGAGAGGGAATGGTAGAGGATGAGGACAGTCCTACGGTAGAGGAAGGACCGCTGCGAACAGTGAAGAAGGCAGCAGTTCTAAAACTTTAGGGACAGCAGAGAAAGGAGACAGCACCAGAGGAGGTCGGTCATATCAGCGAGGACAAGGGAATGGTCGCGGAAGAGGGACTAGTGTCCAGTGCTACAGGTGCCATAAATGGGGGCATCGATCCTTTGAATGTCCAGAAGTTGAACAGACAGGTCAGAGGGGAACATTTATGATACAACCTGAAGAAGCTGAAGCACAACCACGGGAGGTGGAAGACATGGCGGAAACGGGAGAAGCGTTGATTTTAAATAAAGTGTTGCTAAAACCAACCAAGGAGGTGGCTGAACCAACACAACGAAAGGCACTGTTTCAAACAGCCTGTAAATCGCATGGAAAATGTTGTAAAGTGATAATAGATAGCGGGAGCATGGATAACTTGGTTGCCACTGAGATGGTGGAAAAACTGGAGTTGAAAAGGTTGAAGCACCCCACCACATACAAGGTGTCGTGGCTACAGAAAGGCCACCAGCTGTTAGTTGATGAACAATGCGAGGTAGAGTTTCACATTGGCAAGTATCATGACACGATGGTCTGTGATATTATGCCAATGGATGTGTCCCATATACTGCTTGGAAGACCATGGCAGTATGATCGAAAGGTGATGCACGATGGGAAGACCAATTGCTATAAATTTACGAAGAATGGGGTTAAACACACACTTGTACCCATCAAAAGAGAAGAAACAGCAGAATCAAGCGGAACAAAGGCACTGTTAATTGGAGGAAAACAGTTTGTGAAACAGGTAGAGGAAAATGAAGTTAATTTTGCAGTTGTGAGGAGGATGAAACCAGTGTTACTGAACTTGGAAAAATCAGAACTGCCTAAGGAAATACAGGAGCTATTGGAAGAATTCCAAGAAATTGCGGCTGATGAGTTACCTGATAAGTTGCCTCCTAAAAGGAGTATCAGCCATCACATTGATTTTATACCAGGATCAAGCTTGCCAAATAAGGAAGCGTACAGGATGAGTCCGAAGGACAATGAAGAAGTACGCAAACAAGTACAGGAGTTGTTGGATAAGGGACTAATCAGAGAAAGCCTGAGCCCCTGTGCAGTACCAACAGTACTAGCACCCAAGAAAGGTGGAGAATGGCAAATGTGTACCGATTCGCAGGCTATAAACCAAATCACAATTCGATACAGGTTCCCTTTGCCTAGAATGGACAACATGATGGACTGCCTTAGTGGGGCAACTTATTTTACGAAAATAGATCTGAAGAGTGGATACCATCAGATCAGGATTAGAGTGGGGGACGAATGGAAAACAGCCTTCAAGACCAACGAAGGACTGTACGAATGGTTGGTCATGCCATTTGGATTGAGTAACACTCCGAGTACTTTCATGAGACTGATGATTGAAATGTTAAAGGAATTTATCAGAAAATTTGTGATAGTCTATCTCGACAATATTTTAATTTTCAGCAGGACGAAAAGAGAACACCTTCAGCATATTCGAAGGGTATTCGAAAAGCTACAACAGAACAAGCTACTGATAAATTTGAAGAAGTGCACTTTCTTGTAGAAGGAGCTGATATATCTGGGATTTGTAGTGGCGGAGAACGAGTTAAAGATGGACCCAGAAAAGATTTCAGCAATTATGAGTTGGCTGTCACCTAAAAGTTTGTTTGAGGTACGTAGCTTTCACGGTTTAGCAAGTTTTTATCGAAAATTTATTAAGAATTTCAGTGAGATCTGCGCACCAATTCTAGAGACCATCAAAAAGGCCAGCCAACCTTTTTGTTGGACCAAGGCGGCGAAATACAGTTTCCAACTTCTGAAACGGAAAATAACGGAGAGGCCAATCTTGCGACTACCCAATTTTAGTAAACCTTTTCAGGTTCCTTGCGATACAAGTGGGGCAGCTATTGGCGCTGTGCTCAGTCAAGAGGATAGACCAGTGGCATTTTTTAGTGAAAAACTAAATGAGAGTCGACAGAAGTATTTGTCATATGATAAAGAGTTCTATGCAGTAGTCCAAGCTTTAAAACATTGGAGACACTACCTACTAGGCAACGAGTTCGTCTTGTTCTCTAATAATTCAGCATTACAATATGTAACGCAGCAGCATAAATTGAACCATAAGCATGCCAAGTGGGTCAAGTACTTGCAGAGCTTTACTTTTGTGCTAAAACACATAAGTGGGCAAGCCAACAAAGTGGCAAATGCTTTAAGAAGAAGAGCCTTGCTCTTACAGGAAAGTGGCATGCAGGTGATGGGATTTGAGTATTTGAAGGATTTGTACCAGATGGACGCGGATTTCAAGGAAGCTTTTGAGGCATGCCAAAATCCTGTTTTAAGGAATACAAGCCCATGGCTAGATTTTAATTTACAGGAAGGATTATTATTTCGGGGTGGACAACTATGTATTCCGAATTGTTCGATGAGGGAAAATTTAGTAAAAGAGAAACACAGTGGCGGTTTAGCAGGACATTTTGGCATCGATAAAACGTTGGAACAGCTAGGACATTTTTATTACTGGTCAAAGATGAACCGGGATGTACAGAGATATGTAACCAGATGCAAAGTCTGCCAACTGGTGAAAGGACACAGCCAAAATACTGGATTATACACACCCCTACCAGTTCCAAGTAGACCGTGGGATTCAGTCAGCATTGATTTTGTCCTAGGATTACCTAGAACGCAGTGGGGATATGATTCAGTGATGGTGGTGGTAGACAGGTTCTCAAAAATGGCTCATTTTATTCCTTGCCAGAAAACTAGTGACGCCACGAATGTGGCACACCTGTTTTTCACGGAAGTTGTTAGATTACATGGCTTACCGAGGTCTATTGTTTCAGACAGGGATGTGAAATTCACAGGACATTTTTGGCGCACCCTGTGGAAAAAGTTGGGCACGCAATTAAATTTCAGTTCTGCGTATCACCCGCAGACTGATGGACAGACAGAGGTGGTGAACAGGAGTTTGGGCAATTTATTATGAAGTTTGACAGGAGAAAATTCAAGATTATGGGATCGAGCTCTTGCCCAGGCAGAATTCGCATATAACGATTCGCCCAATCGGAGCACCGGATTTAGCCCATTTCAGGTTTTGTATGGAATGCATCCTCGGGGGTACACGAACTAGGAGATTTAGGACAGCTAGAACGGAGAAGTGCAGATGGGGAGGATTTTGCTGAAGCCATGAGTGAGCTTCATGAAAAGGTTAAGTTGAGATTACAGGACAGCACGCAGACACAAAACGACAAGAGATACAGTTTGATGTTGGAGACGAATTACTTGCACACCTGCACCGGGAACGGTTTCCTAAGGGTACCTACAACAAGCTAAAGTATAAGAAAATCGGTCCATGCAAGATTCTGAAAACGCGTATGAGATTCAGCTGCCACCGGACATAGGCATTTCGCCTATATTCAACGTGGCAGACCTATTCCCATATCATGCCCAGGCGGAAGATGGTAGTACAGTACAGCCAGAATGGGACACCCAGTTAGAGAACAGTCCTTGGAAGAAACAGTTACCTTCAGCCCGAACCCATGAAATTGAAGGGATCCTCATCACCCAGGTAGCCAAAAGAACGCGCAGAAAAGAATATCTGCGTTACCTCGTCAAGTGGAAAGGCCGTCCAATGGAGGACAGCTCCTGGCTCAACGCGACGCAGATTCATAAGGCTGGTTACTCAGTGGAGGAGCTCATGGAACGGAGCCATGAGTTCTCTTTTACCCCGGAAGCCTGATGCAGGAGCATCTGGTCAACAGGGTAAAAACAGGGGGAAGGCGGACAAAGTTTCCAAAGAGGACTGGGAACATGGTTTGATGGATGGGCAGTAACACTGCCTTGGTTATTTTTTTTCTTTTACTGTTGTCTTTATTTACTTATGTAATGTTTTCTTTAATTACCAGAAACAGAGAAAAAACAATAATATTATAGTTTACTTTTAATTAGGAACAATAACAAATTAGTAATAGTTTTATTCTTGCCAAATAGAAACTGAATATGTCAGTTAACAACCAACAACAATTATGTAATAAGAACTACCTTTGTAAACAGAACTATAAAGAGAGCGGAATGACTCATTGAGGGGGTTCCGACTTCGTCAAAGTAAGAAGGAAGCAGACATAATAAAGTAGAAGATATACTGAACATTCAAATGATAAATGTACTATGTTCAATTGTGTGATAGTGCAGTGATAATTCTTTGTAAAGCTAGGTTGTCAACCAGAGCACGCTACAGGCGTTGCGAAAGAAAAACAATAATATACAAGTGGAAATTCTACAGCAAACATACACGCCCGAACCCAGGTATGCAACATAATTCACAGTCAATCATATTCATGAAATTAACATTCCACATTATCAAAATACGTTACTAGAAAAAGTATATTTGCATATAAAAGAAACCCTGTACAAATTCCATCATTTACTGTCCAAAACGACCGAACAACTCAAACCACAGGCGTAGCCATAATATTTACAGTGGAAACAATAAAAGATTACAGTCAAGGTTCGGCACCGAAACAAGACTGAAAGCCACGAAAGACAAGCTCAACCCTAACAACCTAGGACTGCACATAGAACTGACCACAAGGGTCTGAGAAGCCCATGACAAACAACTAGCGAACAGTAAAGAAAAGAACTACCCGAGACTTGTAGATTGTCGAAGACTCGAGGAGGGCCACTGTGCACAGTCCTCCCTGTAAGATAGCGAATAGAAGTGTTAGACAGTCGGCACACATAGGGAATAAACCAATATAAACAAAGGAAACTGAACACAGAAGTGAACACGAAGCTGGGTATACCTGTACATGGCGCCAACGCCTCCATTCGAACCAGAAAGAATACCTGCCCACGAAGGAGCCGAAACGTAAGTAACGGAAGGAGGAGCGAATGAAACATTCTGACATAGAGCAAAAGCTTACCAGTATGGTTTGCGAAGTCGTCCTCTGAGAGCATCGTTACCAGGCCACCAGGAACAGAGTCACCGAGAAATCATTGCAGAAGAGCACGAGTATACACGCGGAATACAGTCACAGACAATTGAGAACAAGAAGGCAAACGCAGGCATTAGCAGACAGCGAGGAGGCAAACCCCAGCCAACAAAAGCAACCATAAAATTGCTCGAACAAAAAGACCAACAAGGGTTTTGAACCAAAATAGCTGAAGACGAGCCGAGAACAAATACAGAGACCCTAGCTACATAGAAGAATTCTCGAAACTTACCAACAAACCGAGCAGACGCCATTGACACCAGAAAGGCTGAACATAAACCAACAGCATTGTGGAAAACGTAACAAGGTCTCGAACCAGTGAGCCAAGCCATTCAGAAAACACACAGATAGCCACAAAGGTCACACAGTTGCAGAGCGACGAAATAACACAATAACCGAACAGACAAAGTGAAATGAGCGCGAAGGGTCGAGAACCAAGGTAAAAGCCCTCAACCCTAGTGAGGTTTACGAGAAGCCCAGCTGTCGAACGGAGACGAGACGGAGGTACCAACCTTCATTAAACACAAATCCAAAGTACCGATTCTACAGATTGCACAAATAATCAAGCAATAAATAAACCCATCATAACCCTTGCCACGGTGTAAAACACATCAACCGGAAGAGCATTGGGATCACGTGGGCTGGCCCCATCAGATGGCTATCTTCAATGCTAGTTTATAATCATCTTATTATAAGTTTTTCCACCTTTGAAAAAATATTAAAATAATCATATTTTTGCTTAAGAAAAATTATTAAAAAAAAACATATCTAAGACTACCAAGTTTCTCTAATAAAATATTTCTGCCTACACAAAATTACTAAAGAAAATACATATCTAAGATTGCCAAATTTCTCTAATTCTTTCTAAACCGCTCATCATGTAAATCATGTTGGGTCGTTTTTGAGGGGACTCTTGTGTGCATGAAAGCCCAATACTCACAAGTTCAGTAATAAGATGAGCTTTCATTGGTAGTTCATTTGTGTCATCACCGGCTTTCCTCAATAAATTATTGTCAATGACTTCTTCCACTTTATTTGGAAAATTAATGGTTATCCATCTGGGAAGATTCAATCCTTCCACGAACATGTTGTTGGTTGGTTTCTTTCTAGTTAAGATCTCTAACAGTACTATTCCATAACTATATACATCTCCTTTTGTTGAAATGTTTTCACCCAATCCATATTATGCAAAATGATTCAAACCATTTTAATAAAAACTCAAATAAAAAGTTTATAAATATGACAAAAAGTAAGACATAAATGTATTTAACCAAACAAAAATTCATACCTGGAGCAATATAACCAATGGATCCTTTAAGTATATGTTCAGAAGTCACTGATTCTATATCATTTGCAAAAGTTAATCTTGCAATACCAAAGTCTGTTATATATCCTGTCATGTCATCTCCTAAAAGTACATTACTAAGTTTTAAATCACAATGCACCATTTGCACAAAACGTTGGTGATGTAGATATATCAAACCTTGAGCTATGTCTATGGCCATTTGTAATCTTTTACTGAAGCTCAATTGGCATACATCTTCTTCACCCGGATATAACCACTTTTCCAAGCTTCCATTTTCCATAAGGAAATACCAAAGCTTTGATATCAAAATTTGAACAACAGGTAATGACTTTGATCAAATTTCGGTGTCTAATCTTTCTCAACGCATTACATTCACTGATAAAACTTCTGTGAGCCTCCTCATTTTGCAAATTGAGAACCTTGATTGCAACCAATGTGCCATCAGTCAAGACTCCTTTATAGACTGATCCAAAACTACCTACTCCTAACAAGTGTGCACCACTGAATCCGTTAGTTGCAGAAATAATTTCCTCTTGTGAGATTCTTGGAAGGCCTGAATTCCAAGGAACAGCTTCTGTAACCTGTAATCTCCAGGAAAGCTCTCCTCGAACCCGTCCCTTGCAATATTGCCAGATTAAGAATCCAAGGAATAAAATGCATATTACAACAACAGAAATACCAATAGAGATTATTACCCTTTTAACAAGCCAATGATTATTGTGAACATTGGCAATGGGAGATGGACATGGTGGCAACTGTACCCATTGTCTACAGAGACCGAGATTTCCCATGAATGCTCCATTCCTAAGTCTTCTGAAAATCCTACCTTTGGGAACTTCCCCCTTCAACTTATTCAAAGAGAAGTTCAAATGGTGAAGCATTTTAAGGTTTTCTAGGGACATAGGTATTGTGCCAGACAAATTGTTTTCAGAGAAATCCAAGTCCTCCAAAGATCCCAGTTTCCCAAGTGAATCTGGAATTGGGCCATCAAATGAATTCCACGACAGATTGAGATAGTGTACTTCCGTGCAACTTTCAAGTTCGCTTGGAACAGAACCAGTTAATCGATTGACAACAACATTTATTTCCTGAACCATGGTCATCTTGCTAATCTCCAGAGGCAGGGGGCCTTCTAATAAATTGCTGGATAAGTTGAAGAAGAATTGCAAATTTGGAAGACCTGCAACTATTTGTGGTATATTTCCATTAAACGTGTTGTGAGACAAGTCCAACACCTCCAATCTCAGGCAATCTCCTATATTCGGGGATATGTTTCCAGATAATTTGTTTTGATCAAGGTAGAGGTCTCTCATCTATTTCAGTTGACCCAAAGAGTGAGGAATTTTCCCAGAGAGCTTGTTTTGGCTCAAAGATAAGAGTCCTAATCTCTGTATCCTGCCAATTTCCGTTGGGATACCTCCTCGCAACTTGTTTTTGTTCAAATACAATCTTTCCAACTTTTGAAGTCTGCCCAGTGTTGAAGGAATGGATCCATTGAAGATATTCCACTCTAAATTAAGATATGTCAGATTAGCCAGTTTGCCAATCTCTGGTGGTATTTTTCCACCTATTTCATTGTGGCTCAAATCGAACATAAAGAGTCGGAAAAGTTGTTGAATGGAAGAGGGTATAGTGCCAGTAAGATGATTTTCACCTATGTGTATCTGTTCAAGGAAGGAGCAATTAGTTAGAGTAGTAAGAATAGGTAATATTGTGCTGCTCCTACTTATGAGCTGATTCCGTCCTAAAAAGAGGCGTTCCAATTTGAATAGCTGACCCAACTGCACAGGCACCATCCCAGTGAGTTGATTGATCGTTAAATCGAGGACCTGGAGATGGGTACAATTAGCAAGGGTTTTTGGGATTTCCCCTCCAAGTTTATTTCCCCATAAGAATAAGTTTTCCAACTGAGATAGCCTGCTACCAAATTCCCATGGAATGTGTTTGGTTAACTGGTTATGATGTAGTTGCAGGTCTAAGAGAAGAGTACAATTAGAGAGGGAGGGTGGAATTTTCCCTGAAAGATAGTTGTGACGAAGATATAGGGTATTAACCTGAGAAATCCTCCCCAATTCAGAACGAATAGAGCCATGAAGCTGGTTATAACCCAGAGACAAGTTTTTCAATGAGGACATGTTTCCAAAGGAGGTAGGAATGGAGCCAGTTAGTTTGTTTATTCCCAGCCAAAGGAGTTTCAAATTTCTTAGAAGCCCTAATTCTGAGGGAATGCTTCCATTCAACGGGAAATTTTGAGACAAAGAGACTAGCTCTAAAAGACGATAGCTACCAATGGTGGAGGGAATGGGGCCTTCCAGTTGGTTTTTGCTCAACCGCAGAACTCTTAAGCCAAACAGCCTCCCTAAATCATTTCTGCAAAATGATTCAAACCATTTTATTAAAAAAACTCAAATAAAAAGTTTATAAATATGACAAAAAGTAAGACATGAATGTATTTAACGAGACAAAAATTCATACCTGGAGCAATATAACCAATGGATCCTTTAAGTATATGTGCAGAAGTCACTGATTCTATATCATTTGCAAAAGTTAATCTTGCAATACCAAAGTCTGCTATATATCCTGTCATGTCATCTCCTAAAAGCACATTACTAGGTTTTAAATCACAATGCACCACTTACACAAAACATTGGTGATGTAGATATATCAAACCTTGAGCTATGTCTATGGCCATTTGTAATCTTTGAGTGAAGCTCAATTGGTATACATCTTCTTCACCCGGATATAACCACTTTTCCAGGCTTCCATTTTCCATATAAGGAAATACCAAAGCTTTGATATCAAAATTTGAACAACAGGTAATGACTTTGATCAAATTTCGGTGTCTAATCTTTCTCAATGCATTACATTCACTGATAAAACTTCTGTGAGCCTCTTCATTTTGCAAATTGAGAACCTTTATTGCGACCAATGTGCCATCGGTCAAGACTCCTTTATAGACTGATCCAAAACTACCTACTCCTAACAAGTGTGCACCACTGAATCTGTTAGTTGCAAAAATAATTTCCTCTTGTGAGATTCTGGGAAGGCCTGAATTCCAAGGAATAGCTTCTGTAACCTTTAATCCCGAGGAAAGCTCTCTTCGAACCCGTCCCTTGCAATATTGCCAGATTAAGAATCCAAGGAATAAAATGCATATTACAACAACAGAAATACCAACAGAGATTATTACCCTTTTAACAAGCCAATGATTATTGTGAACATTGGCAATGGGAGATGGACATGGTGGCAACTGTACCCATTGTCCGCAGAGACTGAGATTTCCCATGAATGCTCCACTCCTAAGTCTTCTGAAAAACCCGCCTTTGGGAACTTCCCCCTTCAACTTAGTGAAAGAGAAGTGAAAATGGTGAAGCATTTTAAGGTTTTCTAGGGACATAGGTATTGTGCCTGACAAATTGTTTTCGAAGAAATCCAAGTCCTCCAAAGATCCCAGTTTCCCAAGTGAATCTGGAATTGGGTCATCAAATGAATTCCACGATAGATTGAGATAGTGTACTTATGTGCAACTTTCAAGTTCTTTTGGAATAGGACCAGTTAATCGATTAACAACAACATTTATTTCTTGAACCATGGTCATCTTGCTAATCTCCAGAGGCAAGGGGCCTTCTAATAAATTGCTGGACAAGTTGAAGAAGAATTGCAAATTTGGAAGACCTGCAACTGTTCGTGGTATATTTCCATTAAACGTGTTGTGAGACAAGTCCAACACCTCCAATCTCAGGCAATC
>APFE030648976.1:0-15745 GCA_000404065.3 Pinus taeda | reverse complement strand
ATCTCTATAATCATAATGATGTTCCCAAAAATCCACTTTCTGATTCACTTGATAAAAATATTGAAATTTATAACATTGGAAGCTCTAAAGAGATCATAAATGTCAAAATTTCTACATCCCTGTCAATGGAAGCTAAAGATAAATATTTAACCATCCTTTAAGCTTACAAATATGTTTTTTCCTAGTCTTATAGTGAATTAAAAACCTATGATACATCTCTTATTGAACACAAAATTCCATTAAAACCAAAGGAAAAACATTTTAAACAAAAATTGAGAAGAATTAATCATGCACTTCTTCCTGTAATTGAAAAAGAATGAAAGAAGTTATTGGATGATAAAATAATACTTCCATTAAGATACTCATATTGGGTAGCCAATCTATTTTGAGTGAGGAAAAAGAATGGTGAAATTAGATGATGTGTGGATTTTAGGAATTTGAATAAATCTTCCCCGAAGAAAAATTATTACCTAATATGGATCAATTACTTCAAAAAAATTTAGGAGACGAGAGAATTTCCATGTTAGATGGTTTCTCCGAATATAATCAGATTATGGTTAGTCTAGAGGATAGAGAACAAAACTACATTTACAACTCCACGAGGCACATTCATGTATAATCAGATGCCTTTTCGGTTAATTAATGCTAGAGCCACATTTCAACGTGTTGTGGACCTTGCATTTGTAGGTAATATCAACAAATTTGTTGTTATTTATTTAGATGATTTAACTATTTTTTCCAATTCTGATGAAAAGCATTTGAAGCATTTAAGAAAGGTTTTTGAGAGGTGCAAAAAATTTGGGAAAATTCTCTTAATCCCAAGAAGTCTTTGTTTGCACTTCAAGAAGGAAAAAGGAGTAGTCATTGATCCTAAAACAGTCTCAACAATTCAGGCACTTATATTACCAGAGAATAAGAAGGAAGTTCAAGCTTTCCTTACAAAAATTATTTTTTTAAGAATATTTATCCCTAACTATGCAGAAATAGTTAAGGGCATAACTGATATGCTGAAAAAGAATCATGAAATCAAATGGAATTTCTTGCGAGTTATGCATTTGATCACATTAAGAAGGCCATTGTAGAAGTTCACATCTTATCTAGTCCAAATTACTCCCAATCTTTTAGTATATTTTCTTTGGCTTTTGCAACCACACTAATTGTTGTTCATTTGCAAAGGATCAAAGATGGAAATGACCAACCTATTTCCTTTTCTAGCAAGGTCATGAGAGATGCTAAGCTAAAGTATGACATCGTTGAAAAACATGCCTACTCTTTAGTTCAAGCTCTGAAAGCCTTTAGAGTATATATCCTCCACTCTTCTATCATTGTTTATGTACTTAATAGTGCTATGAAAAATTTTCTAACTCAGCCTGATACTGATGGAAGGAGAGGGATATGGATAACTAAAATTTTAGAGTATGATCTCATCATCAAGACTACCAAACTGATAAAAGGTCAAGGCTTGGCCAAGATCCTTGCTGAATCCAATTGCAAGGTCTTAGGAATAAATTCTATTTTTGACATCCCAGCATAGAAGAATACACAAGAACCTTTTGAAATCCCTGCATTGGATAATCCAAAAGGACCTTTTTAGAGTCCAATTTAGAAGAATCCACAAGAACCTTCTGAAATCCCCACATAGGAGAATCCACAAGAACCTTCTGCATCATATTAGACAATTTTGATTCACATTGATGAAATTTTTTTGTTATCAGATTGGTACTTTAACATTGTGAATTTTCTTGGAGAATTTGAATGTCCATCTGAATTTAGTAGAAATCAATGAAAAACACTGAAATTGAAAGCTGACAAGTACTGTATTATCAATGCAAATTTATATTGTAAAGATACTCTTAATATCCTTCTACTTTTCCTAACAGAGAATGAAATAGAAGGGATCATTGATGAATTTCATGTAGGAATTCATGAAGGCCACTATGCTTGGAGGGCCACAACATACAAGATCTTTAGGGTACGGTTTTATTGGCCTACTTTTTTTGCATAGGTGGGAGGAAAGGTTAGGAGTTGTACACAATGTCAAATGTTTGCTGGAAAGAAAAGATTAGCAACTCTTCCATCGGTTCTAGTTAATCCAAGCACCATTCCCCTAATGGGGATTAGATTTCATTGGTGAAATTCATCCTCCATCAAGAAGTAAGCATAGATGGATATTGACTACTATAGACTACTTTACCAAGTGGGTAGAAGCCATTCCAGTCAGAAATGCAACTGATATTGTTGTGATCAAGTTCATTAAAGAATATATATTGTCTAGATTTGGATGCCCTTAGAAAATAGTGACAGACAATGCACAAGCATTCAAAAATACTAAGATGATTGAATTCTATCTGAAATATCATATCTTGTTGCATCACTCTACACAATATTATCCACATGGAGATGGAATGGCAATTTCCTCAAATAAAAGTTTAGTTAAAGTAATAAGGAAAACATCGGAGGATCATAAAAGGATTTAAGATAGTCATCTTATTTATGCACTTTGGGCCAACAAAATTTCACTCAAAATATCAATAGGTAAATCCCCTTTTCAGCTTGTTCATGGAAAATAAGCAATATTTCCCACACATTTAGCTTTTTCTATTTTAAATTTTTTGCAAGAGTCAAAAGAAGAGACTGATGACTTCTCTCGAAGAATAAATAAGATCATAGAATTGAATGAGGATAGGGATGAAGTACAATACAAGCTTAAGAAATATCAGAGTAAAATGAAAATCTTGTTTGATAGGAAAGCTAGGGAAAGAGATTTCAAGCAAGGTGATTTGGTGTTGAGATGGGATGTTAGGAGAGAAGAAAAAGGAAAACACGACAACTTTGAAAACCTTTGGTTGGGATCTTTTAGTATTTTTGAGGTAAAGGGTAAAAGCACTTTCATTCTGCAGAATTTGAAGGGAGAGTATTCCCCATTGCCTATCAATGGGAAGTACTTGAACCGCAATATTCAGTATTGAGAGGTTTCCATTTATTCGCCATTGTATTATATCACAGAGTTTTATTTTACATGCAGTGTGTATTTGTTTCAACAGAAGATCCCATTAGCTCATGGAGAAGGCACATGGATCTGTAAGTTCTCTATATCCTATAGGAGGAAGCAGTCCCCAGTTGGAGCCAATGTTGTAACATACTTTATCTTTGATCAGTTAGCTTTTATTTTGTAAAAGAGGGTATGAAAAAATAAAGAAAAAAATGAAAATATGAAAAATAGAAAAATAAAAAGAGATGAAATAGAACCCCATCAAAAGAAAGTCAAAAAATATTTGACTACGTGTGCTTGTTCAAGTGCCACTTCATGAATAAATTCCATTTGTAATAATAAAGGTCTCTGTGTAGTTTTTTTTTATGCCACAGCCTCTTCTTCCGATTGAATCAAACTGTTTAAACTTGATCAGATAATTTGAAATTTTGTTTTAGACTAGAGAATAAATTCAACCAAAAAGTTTAATCTTGGTTGAAAATTAGAAATTAGGTTAGATAATTAAAACCCTAATATGCTTAAAATTAGCCTAAATTCATATATATTAGGCTTAAGATTGTTAATAATTTAAAAGGGTAGTTAGTTTAAACATGCCCTTATTTATATTAATTTTCATGTATTGTTTATTACCTCTCAAAGGGTAGATTAATTATTGTAATAAAATATGTTTATTTTATTTTATTTTATTTATTTATTTATTTATGTTTTAAACCAAAGTCATAAACGACAAAACTCTTTTGTCAACAAGTGTTAAGGTTTGGGTAGAAATCAATGGTTATTAGCCTCCCCACCTAGATCAATGACAGGGAAGCTCTTTGCACCCCCTCACTACGAAATGAGATAACGACGAGGGGGGGTGTGAAAAATGGTTTTACCTGACAGCCCCCCTCACCTACGTGTCACTTGCTCAATACTTCACACCCACTTGCTCCAAACCACTTACCACAACCCCCCCTTTGAAATCTGCCATCCACACTCCTACACTTCTCGATATTGTGCCAATGGTCACTCCTCCCATGCCATCCTCCTCTAGTCACTCCATTCCACGTGCCCTCACCTGATATTTCTCAATCGTTCATGTGTATCCGTTGCCACCATAAATGCCCTTCCCTTTCCTGCTCTTTATTCCCATTAATGCATTAATTTTCTGATTATCCAATCAACAACAACCTCTAATATAATGATCGTCCTAAATCCTTGTTAAATATTCATATCCCCCATTACATTTTCCTTCTTCTATAGTTATTTCACTGTTTCTATTCACCATTCTATCTACAAATTATCTATTTAACCAAGCCTGTAACTGGAAGTATCCTTTAGCTACCTCTTTATTTTTCTACCCTGTACCATTACAACTCTATTATACCCATGGCTCCAAAGAAAAGGGATAAATCCTCTGCCATCGTCTCTGCAACTCCTAAAAACCCAAAGGCCTCTGATGCCTTGGACCTAGACCATATCCCATTAGCTAATCAATACTTCAATGTTGCAGACACTGAAAGTGAATTCAGCATGTTCGAATTACACAACTGGCTGAAGAAAAACTACATTGATTTTGAGGATGAAATAAACCTTTGGGAATCCAATTTACCTTTGTACATGTGTCCTTAGACTTACTCCTTTCCTGACCTGGTTATCTGGTGCGAATCCAAATATAATCCCTTACAGAGAACAATTTTAGCTCATAATGGAGACATTCTGATAACTATTTATGCAGAAACCGTAAACTAGATGCTTCTAATACTTAACAATGACTCCCTTAGTTTTTCCTCCACTGCAACACTAATCGACCTGTATCACAAGCTACCTTTCCCTCAGAGAGCTCAAATCTTTGAGATCTATCTCCCTGAAGATGATGAGCTCCCCAAGAGGAATCCTCCTTACCCAACATCTATGTTCCCCGAAACAACCAAACATATTATTTCCCTCATTTATTTCTTATTAAGCTATCAATCAGACCAAGGAGATAACAAAGAATGAGCAACACAAGGCAGAAATGCACAAACCAATAATTGAGAAGAATGTACAAATTAAAACCATGGAGGAGCAGATTAAGAAATTACTTCAGGAAAAAGAGCAATTTACTCAGTTAGCTATAGCTCCCATCACTTCTATTCCTATTACAGTGTCCAAAACAGCAAGGGAATCTACATCAGCCACATGGGAATCTTCATCGACACCACAGGATTTGAACAAACTCTCATAGGAGCTCACTCACCAGAAGAAAGAGAAAGAAAGGCTTCATATGAAATTTCAGAATATGGAAGCTCATAAAATAAAGAATGATAGTTTGTATGTTGAGGAAATGCAGAAAACACATAGGTTGAATATAAGAATTGAAGAATTGTAGAGTCAATCATTGATGGCTCAGACCTTTGCCCAGGTCGAGGAAAGCATATGGGAAAATATTAGTCAAGCCATGACTGATGTATGGACTTCCATTTAGATCATTTTTGAGGAGGAACTCATAAAAAAATGTTAGGTAGCCATTGATCAAATGAAGAAGCTACTAAAAGATAAACCAAGTGAAGCTACAGACATGATCAGAGTTCTTAACTCAAAAACCAGGGTTGAATTGGAGCAAATTCAAATTCAAGATAGAGCATAAACCATTTTGGAAATCAAAAAGGTGTTTTAGAAGAAGAATTTGTGTGAGAAATACACCGAGGTTGATGAAGTTTACAAAAAATTGGTAGATCTTGCCATACCAAGTGAAGACCGGTGGGATCACTTGTATGAAGTTATTGATCAACAATTGAAGGACAACTAGGAAACACTTTTTGGGGACCACATCATCAACATATTCCTAAAGGATAGTGCTAGCACTTAGACATTTTCAAATTCCTACAGTTTTATACTTTTTGTAATTTTGTTTTGAAAATACCTAGTAGAAATTTTTGTATAAATAAATCCTCCTTCAAGTTATTAAGGGTTGAACCCTTGTATGAGCATTGAGAACATAATTGTAACTGAGTTGGAGACTTGCAAAGATAATGAAAGGATTTTCAATTTTCCTACTATAGTTCTGTCTTCTTCTAAGTTTTCGTATGTGCTTATTTCATTATGTATTGCTTCATATATTTAATTATTTATGTAGATATCTGGGTAAGATCATACTGAGTGTCATTCAGCCTTAAATCTCTTGTGAAGTTATCAACAATAACTAGGGACTAGCTTATAAGAGTATTTGCTATTATGAACTCTTCTATATGAATTAATTGTCACACAAATCTACATTCGTTTGAATATATTTTGTTCTATATGAAACATTGCTTTCCTGTATTCTTTTCTTATAACCAGTCAAATATTTTGTTCTAATATTTAGAAAGTTATACCATCACATATTCTACTATTCATTCACTTTAAATCAATTAACTATAACTAGACAAATAGCAACCCTTTCATCTAGTTTAGTAATTGTTAAGGCTTAAGCACCTGTTTCAAATTATTCATATTATTGGTCATCCGTTAAAATTTAAAACCAAAAAAATATTTTAGATGCTCTGGCATGACTAACTGACTTAGAGTCATCTCATAGGACAATGCAATATTTTTAAAATTTCTTAGAATGGTTTCCTTATGGCAAATAGTATTGTTTATTGGAATTGAAAACATTGATCATTCTTTATTGTATACAATTGTTGTAGAATTTAAAAGTGGAAATGTACATTGACTATTAAAGTTATATTTTTTTGTAATTTCATCATATAGATGTATTTTTGGGGTTTAATTTTTTTTTCTTATAGATGTATTTATCATGTTAAAAATAAAATATAGAAGAATTATGAGGCTACATGTCAGGGCTTTACAGGAGCCCCATGGAACATCCTATAGAAAATATTGAATTAAGTTCAAGAGAAGAGGTACTTATTCATACCTTAGGATATTTACATGCCAAAAAAATAAAATACAATTACAAGTACTTTAAAGTTATGTTTAACATATATTTTTCAAAAGAAAAATTTAATGCATAACAACAAAAATATGATGATGATGATGTTCAATGTCCAGTAAGAACAATTTGGTATATATGACCTTAAGATAAGATATTAATTGAGACTCTTTAATATTTTATTTATATGATAAAAAATAAGTCAAACAAGTGTTTTGTTGTCGCTACTACAACACACTCCAAAATTTCACTACATTCAAATTTTGGAGCCTACTTTTGTTGGCTTATATGGGCTTGACCTAAGTTTGAAAGAATTATTTAGCCAAAAAAATCCCATAGCTACCGGCCCTTTCGGAAATAGCCCGCGGAGCGTGGACTGAGGTCTCACCCAAGGTAGTAGCGGAGGGTGCTGGAACTAGGTTTCCGCACCCTTGGGATGTCTGGATGTGGTTAGTAGGGCTCGCGCACCGCCTTACAGCCTCACACTACTCTTCTTCCGCATAGACCCAAACCAAAGCTACTTCTCAATACTAATCACTGAATGATTTATTATAGATCAGATCTACTTAAAAGGGTCTTTAAGCGAACATTAAACAAAATTAACAAGTTCGCACACTTAGAATAAATACAGATTAACAGATATTCATAACATGAGCATACACACATAGATCAAATAGTTATATTAACTATACATTAACCAGATCCGTGATAGTTCAGATTTAACACATAATTTCAGAATAAACTTATCTTTATTCACTTTCTTCACTAATACATCTAGATATGTCCCACACACTCAGCTACAGGGGTCCGCGCACACAGCTGTGGACTCTTCCAGGCCTCTACACACATAGCTGCAAAGCCTCTATCTACTACCCAAAACCCTCGACTCAGACTTACTAATGCTTCAAGACTTTTCTTCTCAAAAACCCATTACATAACAGATCCAAGATTACATACCAACAAGCTACCTTTTATCCATAGAGTTTCGCTCTATTTATACATTTCCATGGACCGCGATCCATGGGCGGGCTGACTCAACTTACATTTCCTTACATTATTTTTTAGCAGACTACCCTTTGACTCAACTTATTATAACTCACGCTCTGCGCATCCTGCGGAGTATTTATCCTATATTTACCCAAAATTTTGGGCTTTGTGCCCCATGACCATTGCATGGGGCTTCCACTACCCAACAGTCCCCTGACACAATCATCGTGACTCGTCCCGAGTCACTCGTTGGTGTGGCGAGACGCGTTGTCTTGGCTTCATGGTTCACCTCCCTTTGAGTGAAAGTCATCATCCTACTGCTCCTTCATTGTCTCCTACAATGCTTCATCCGACTCCTGCTTCATTGTTTTTACCAATTCTTACGACCAATAATGCTCATTCTGCTCTACTCGGTTAACACAGAACACCCCCTCATAGGATTTTAGCTCGAGCGGGGGAGCTGCATACAGGACCTGCTTGTACCACCGTAGCCACTTCCTACCTTTGTATCTATTCTTCGCACTGTCTGCTGCAGCTTGTGCTGCAATTTTGCAATACCTTTGTTGTTGTTCGCGTGATCCCAATCCTCAAGGTACATCAACAATGAGTTATTAACTGCATTTATACCAGTGGTATTTGTCTTTCCATCCTTTCTCTTTTCTGTGGTAGTTCGTCGGCCTTCGCCCGAACAAGGTGGCGACATCCAGACCAATTTTGCTTTGTGTCTCCCATTTTCTGGTACATCCCCTATTGTTGATGTTGAACTCTGCATGGCACCCATAGCTATCAACACCATGTTCCTCAGAGAGCCTTGCCTTTCCCTCAGCCAGATCACCACCATCGAGCTTACTACTTATGTAGAGATAATGAAAAGTTCCATATCGATAGCCAACTTGTGTTTTCCAAAAGTGTAGGTCACTCGATGGATGCCCCTCTGTGATTTATAAGCATTTCGAATTTCAAATTCACTGGTTCTCGCTTGTTCTAGCGTCCTCGTGTTAAACTTGTGGCAGCCCGTTCTATATCTGGCTCGTACCCCTTCTCTTAATTGTTCGTCGCCTGCTCCCTTTTGCCATAATGCAAGCATCTTGTCATGAATAGTGATAGTAACAGTCACCTCTCCTCTTAGCAACACATCCCTGCACTCCTTTCCACACAACCGTGACCTTTGTGATTGGCCAAATTTTCACATATCGTCACAAACGCATCTCTTTCCCCTAGATTGCTTTATCGTCCTCCACTCTCTTTCAACTAGTTGGAGTGGTGAGACTGTTCCTCGGGCAGTTAGTCAGGCAATCATCCCACCTATGTAGAGCTTCAGGTGACTACCATTCACTCTTCCTTGGAAGGGGTCTCCATTGAGTTTGGCAAGCTGAACCGCGGCCCCATCAGTAACTTCTTTAATGACATAAGGTCCCAACCAATGCATTTGGATTTTGCCAGGGAATTTCTCGAACTTACTGTCATATAGTAATACCAGTTCATTTTCCTTGAAGATGTGCACCTTGATATGGCGATCATGCCACGCTTTCTCTCACTATTTCTATACTTGCTGATGGAATCTAGCCAAAAATCGTTCCTCCTCTAGTTCCTCTAGCTGCACGAGCCATTCCTCCAAATCCCCGTGTTCTTCCATAACTGTTATTGCCACTATCCATAGACTAGGCACAATGTATTCCATAGGCATAACGGCCTCCTTGCCATAGACTAACTGAAAAGGTGTCTGGCCCATCAGCTTCTTACACGTGGTTCGGTATGCCCATAGCACAACAGGGATGCATAAGTCTTGGCCATTTCATTGTGCATTACAAACTTTGGTCAACACAGTCTCCAAGATTTTATTTAATGCTTCAATGACCCCATTCACTTGTGGATGGTATGGCGTACTCTGTTGGTGGTATATCTAGAATTCCTTGGTGAGTGTGCTGATTGTTTCATTCAGAAAATGCATTCCCTGATCGCTCATGATAATTTTGGGACATCCAAACCTTGTCAGTATGTTCTCAAACAAAAAATTCATAGTTGTCATAGCTGTGCAATCCTCAACCAGTTGTGCCTCTACCCATTGAGTCAAATATTCTGTCGCAGTGATGATATAATGCACGCCTAGCTTCCCTCGTAGTGCGATAGGTCCTTTGAAGTCGATTTCCTACTTCTCAAAAGGTTGTAGAATAATTTGTGGCTGGAGCAACATTTCATCTCTCTGTGATGGTTTCCTGATCCGTTGACAGACATTCTAGGCCCGACAATATGCTTTCAAATCTTGATGTAGGGTTGGCCACTATAGTCCTGTGTGAAGAATTTTCTGTGCGGTAGCGCAACCTGAAAAATGTCCTCTTACCACCCTACCATGTGCTTCAGCCAATATTTGTCCATGCTCGAATTCAGGCACATATCTGCGTAAGATTTCGTCGTTGCCCATTTTGTAGAGATAGTAAATTCATCTGCACATATTCCTTCTTTTTCTAAACATAATATCCTTGCGGGCAGTACCTATATTTAAGAAATGGATTATATCCTCAAAGTGGCCATTCGCAACTCGCACTAGATATAGTTGTGTATCCAGGAGTCCTTCCTCTAAATTTGTGGGCTCTTTGCTGGTCTCAATTCGGGACACGTGATCTGGACCTATGTTTAGATGTCCTGGATTTACGACGACCTCGAAGTCATATTCCACGAATAACAACAACCACCTACAAATTCACCCCCCCAACACAGGCTTATTCACTAGGTATTTTAGCACAAAGTGATCAGTATACATCTTAAAGTGTCCACCGAGCAGATAGTGGCAGTATTTTTGAAGCGCATATACCATCTCTAATCCATCTCTCTTAGTAGTGGAGTAATTTTTCTCAGCTTTTGACAATCGGTGACTTGTGAATGCAATCGGGTGATATATTCCCTCCGCTCCTTCTTGAGTGAGTACCACACCCAACGCGATACATGATGCATCAACATGCACATGAAATTCGATGTCCCATTTTGGAAAGACCAATATAGGGGTGGATGCCATCTTTTCCTTAAGCATTTCTAGAATTTTGTTGCATTCCGCATTCCAGCAATAAGTAGCATCCTTCTTCAACAACTGTTCCATCAAAGCCGTGATCAGGGCGTAACTTTTGATGAACTTCTGATAGTAGCCCATGTGTCCCAGTGTGGTGTGTAGTTGTTTGACACTTCGTGGCACTTGTAGGTTGAGTATGAAAGTGATCTTTTCCAGATCCACCATCAGGCCTTGCTTACAAACCACATCGCCAAGCAGGTCCCCGAGGGGGACAAGGAAGGTACACTTCTTTAGGTTTAGCACAATCTGGTGTAGTCAGAAAGTATCCAAAATTAACCGTAAGCTCGTTATGTGTTTTTTAGCGAGTCTAAATATGGTCCAGTCATCAAGATAGACCTCTAAGAACTTGTGTATAAATTCCTTGAATGCCACTACCACAATGCATGAGAATATCGTCGGTGCGTTCTTCAATCCAAAGGGCATCACCATATACTAAAAACAACCCCATTTAGTGTCGAATGTTGTTTTACTCCTGTCCTCTGGCATGATCTTGATATGGTGTATCTTGAGAACTCATCCATGAAGGAGCAGGCTTCCTACCCACCCACGTTTTCCAGTACCTCATCTATGAATGGTGTTGGAAACAGATTGTTAACACAAGCATCATTGAGATTCTTGAGATCCACGCAGATGCGAATCTCACCTTTCTGTTTCTTCTCCTGCATGACCATAGGACTTACCTAGTCGGACTCCTCGACTAGTTCAATGATGCCTGCTACCAGCATCTTGTCCAGTTCTTCGAGGACCTTTGCTTTGTATTTTGGATTCAATCGGTAGGTTCGCTGCTTAACTGGCTTTGCGTCTAGTGTCAACGTTATCTTCATCACACCTAGGTCTCCTAGGATCCCTTTTAGCTCCATGATTTTTGTTGGGAATAAATCTTGATATTCTCGAAGCAACTTGACAACCTTTTCCACCGTGGTGTCATCCCAGTAGTCCCTAAGCGTTGCACACTTCATCTCTTCTTCTATTTCAATATTTACTTGTTTCGTTTTCAATGGCATCGTGATATCAGATCTTCAATTTCAGGTCCGTGTACTTCACATCTCCCCTCTAATTCCAGAATATTGACGTTTCGTGGGTCGTCCTCATCATCTTCTACCTAGACATTGTAGCATTCGAGGGCTTGGCTCAGTTGTCGTGACAAGTCGGGCTGCACTGTTTCTATTGGTTCTAATGGAACTTTGAAAATGGCAGCCTTCACCAGCTGTAACACATCATCCACAGTATCCATCCATTGATCTTCAAAAAGGAATGTCAACAAAAACCCTTTGCACAAGATATCCCACTCACCTGTGCCGTGTCAGAGCTCTCCCTTAGTATACCAGTTTCTGGGAATTACGTCCAGGGTGTGATAAAACAAGTTCACCCATTCTGGTTGAGGTTCCTCTCCGTAGGCTTTGATCCATCTAGTAAGGTGTATGCATGGGTCATTACGTCCATCTTATTTCTCTGTTATTCATAGTTCAGGCTTCCCAAATCTTATCTTCATCATGCGCCTACAGTCACACCAACCTTCGAAAGTCCCTTCATGTTTGCCCCACCATCGCGCAGGTGTCGTGCACAACGCCCATATCAACGCATCAAACCGTTGGTGCTCTGGTACCATGATTTCAAATTTGGTTAGAGATTCATCTATTATTGTTAGCCCATCATACATCGACAATTCATGATCCTAGGCCGTCACGCAGTACATAGATTAAGCCACCATATTGCAGTATAGTATGTTTACTTCATTCAACCTATTATGCCATCGTTCGTCTTCTTCATCTGAATCGGTGGTGCAAGACTCTACATAGCTCCATGATATTATTCTATCCTTTGTTGACTTGACCCATTCTTGCCTTTGTGTAGAAATATTGTAGATATAGTCTAATCCATCGTCAACTTCTTCGTTGCACACGGGTTCAATGTAGCGCGATCCTTCAGCCAGATCTAGCAAAACGACTAAGCAGAGCAACTTCGTTTCAAATATCATTGTCTACTTCTTTAGATTAATAACCCCATTCATGTCGATGGCCCAGTCTATTCCTAACAATGCAGAATAAGGCTTACTTTCATCCATGATTTCAATTACTTCAAAGTCTGTTCTAGTGCTCACACCTTCTATATCTACCATAACTCCCTATAACCTTCCCACGGGTAAGATTTTCTGTTGGTTTTCCATCTACAATTGAATAGGAGACCATTGTAGTGTAGGCCTACCCATGCACTCCCAAGTTTGTTTAGGCAATACATTTTCATCCAAGCCCAAATCCAAAATGATCTAATCCATCTCATACTTACCAATTTGTGTCGTTAATCACATCTCTCACCCCATCCGTTTTGCACGTTTTCCTAGTTTGTGGACCACGCTAGGTTCCTGTGTCCCCCTACACATATTTATTAATTATTGCAAGCCTCTAACCACCCTATTATCGCACAATAATTGTATGCATGTCTCTAAAAAGGTAGCTATCATCGAGGGATCCCTGTCCTGCTCAAGTTGATCCCTACCACCTAGAGTAGAGACCTCGATGAAGCTCTCCCTAGATTCCAGATCCGTCTCCTTGCCAACCCTTGCATCTTCCTTACTTAAATTCCTTTTATCCTCTCCTGTGGCCATGCCAATTCTTAGTACCATGTTTGCCCGGGGTTCTTCATTGCATGGTTCAGACCTCATCTTCTGCACGTTCTGAGTCATTGTAGGTTGCGCTGCCCTTTTTTCACGAATCTGTGGTGGAGAAATCTATTAGCTCATGATCGAATTGCTCATAGTAAGTGCATGATATTCTAGTTGGGTTGGTACAATCTTGTGTGTAATATCCTGTCCTGCTCCTCCACAGTTGTAACAGATTAGCTACCTAGGACCCCTTACTGGCCCCATTCCACCTCGTCCTTGTCCACGTCCCTGGAACCCCCACATGTGATCGTCGTGGCTAGATCCTGACCTCGTGCCTCAGTCTGCATTTTGTAGGCAGGTGATTGGTCCATTAATAATTGATATCTATGATAGTCTCTTTCCTCATGGCCCACAGATCTGCAAAAGTTGCAAAATAGCTGTTGGGGGGTCTGATTGAACTTTGGCAGTAGATGACAGTTATCTGTGTTATGCTTTCCTCCCACCTGACAGATTGCACATCAGAGTGGGGTTGTCACGCTTGGCCATGCATGTGCCTTCTGTCACAATGGTGTTGATCCCCCTGTTACCACATAATTTTCCGAGATCGGGCAGTGATCTTTATCATGCCCCTAGCTCCTGCACTTTATACACCATACTTCCTCTCGGACTTCTAGGCGAGGTGTCTATTCCTGTTTTAACTTCTTCATTTCCAAACACAAGTTTTGAATTTGTGCTTGGATTTGCTGAACTCCCAACCCCGAGTCTTGTAAGGGAGTTTTGTGCAACCTCATCATTGTCTCCAATGCTTCAGCCTAGGTTGAGATCTTTTGTTGTGACAAAGTCATCCTCAGATGTGGTGTTAACGATGCCATAAACCAAGTGTAGTGCTACGCATCCATTAGTGTCATGTTTGCTTTGCAAATAGTACTTTTCAGTCTTTGATCCAAATCCCATGGGGTTTTAGCAGACATCATCGCTATCTCCTTGAACACTATGATTGATTATGTTTCTAACTTCGGCCGGCTAAACTCTTTCTTTAGTTCGGTCTGGACTTCTCCTGTCCCCACAGTTGGGTGATCACTTGAGTACTTTCTGTACCATGTCAACGCTTGGTCCTGTAGCGCACTAACTAAGGTAGCCTTTCTAATATTCTCATCCGCAATTCTATGTGCATTCCATACTAATGTTAACATGAACCAAAATTGTTCTGGATATTCGATTCCTGCTCCTTTGAATACCAGTAGCTGGATCGCACTTGTCATTTTTGACCTTGTCAATGTGCTCTGAACTACTACTCCTCTTGGTCCCTTTGATCCTTCAATTCCTTCTCTATAGATTCCCTGTGTTCCACATCAAACACCCCGTAGGCAGATCCCTGTCCTAGCAACGAAACCATTTGTTGGCTTATATGGGCCTAACCTAGGTTCTGAAGAATTATTTAGCCAAACAAATCCCACAGCTACTGGCCCTTTTGGCAATAGCCCATGGAGCGTGGACTGAGGTCTCACCCGAGGTAGTAGGGGAGGGTGTTGGAACTAGGTTTCCACAACCTTGGGATGTCTGGATGTGGTCAGAAGGGCTTGCACACCATCCTACAACCTCACGCTGCTCTTCTTCTGTGTAGACCCTGTTATCACTCAGGTTTTCCTAGAAGTTGTGTAAGAGGAAAGTATACCCGAGGTAACCAAAACCAACCTTTTAGATGCAGAATCTAACCAATCTGCATCCAGAGAGGGCTCTCTCTTTATGATTTATCTTTGTTCTTGGAAGGTTTTAGGCTAGTTATAGATTCAAGAGTTTGTTTTGGGAAAATGGTGGAATCCACAAACTAAGGGCAAGATTGAGAGCTTTCAGTCCATCAGGCTATGGAGTCAAAGGATGGCTTTACTGGATTTCTATTCTAAGCACAAGATGGTATTACAGGGCAAGATAGCTAGACAGAGAACAATCCTTAAAATTTAAAGTGGATGGGATGAATTTGAAGGGATGAAAGGCAACTAAGAATCTTTCACCATGTCCAAAAGAAAGAAATGAAATGACTACAAACAAAGAGCAATGAAGAATCTTTTGTTATAGTAACCAATAGTGTTTAAATTAGTAAAGCAAGAGCATTTAAGGATTCATGCTTATAACTAATTTAGAGGAAAACATAAAAAATAATAACATTTGGAAACAGAGTACAATTAAGCAAATTCTGTTTCAATCTCT
>APFE030648958.1:0-23608 GCA_000404065.3 Pinus taeda | reverse complement strand
TAAAGATAAATTTCCCATTCCTCTCATTGATGAATTATTGGATGAATTGCATGGAGAAATTTACTTCAGCAAGTTGGACCTTCATGCAGGATATCATCAAATCGGAATGAAGACTGAAGACATTCCAAAAACAACATTTAGAACTAATTAGGGTCATTATGAATTATTGGTCATGCCTTTTTGCCTTACTAATGCACCTTCTACATTCCAAGGTTTAATGAACCCCATTTTCAAACCCTTCCTTAGAAAATTCGTGTTAGTATTTTTTTATGATATACTAATCTACAGCAAGTCTTGGAAGGATCATGTTCAACATGTTGATAGAGTGCTAAGACAATTGGATGAGAAACAATTATATGCAAAAACCTCCAAATGTTTCTTTGGAGTACACGAGGTGGAATACTTGGGTCATATTTTATCTCATCAAGTGGTTAAGTTAGACCCTCAACAACAATAAGTTCTCCAACTCTTAAACGATAACCTCACTTTGGCACAGAATCAAATGAAACAACAGAAAAATCAACATCGCAGTGAAATAAGTTTTGATATAGGCGACTAGGTATTTTTATGAATACAACCATACAAACAAATGTTCTTCAATAGAGATAAGAAGGATAATAAATTATCACCAAAGTACTATGGTCCTTACAAGACACTGCAAAAGATTGGTACTGTGGCATACAAATTGGAGCTTCTTGCATCTTCCTAAGTGTCCCCAGTTTTCCATATTTCATGCTTAAAGAAGTTTATAAGTGACAAGCTCCTAGTTCAAATTATATTGTTGGAACTTGACAAGGAAGGAAAAATCATATTGGAACTTGAAGCAATCACGAAAACAAGAACCCGATAGTTACAAAATCAATCAATTTCAGAGTATCTCATCAAGTGGAAGTACTTACCTATTGAACATTCCACATGGGAGATGGAAATTTTATACGAAGCATTCTAGCACTACTTCAAGCTTGAGGACAACCCTTTTGAGGAGAGGGGCATGTTGGTCCCTATACTACTAGTGTACCCCTTATTGTTATTAGTGCACCCCCCTTTATTATATTGTTGTGCCCATGTAGTCCCCATATTGTTATTATTGTGCCCCATAGATGCCCACTATTGTTATTGTTGTTCCCTTACATTATTATTGTTATGTCAGCTCTGATTACATTATGACCCCTTAGACTCCTATATATAGACAGAAGGTCTTGTCATTTGTATCATCCAAGAATTGTTCATTTGTGTAATGTAAAGGAGGTTGCCCCCTTGAAGAGGCTAAGTTTTAAGTCGTTGATCTATCTTTTCTATGTTTCTGTGCGCTGGTTTCATAACATAGCAATAACAAAGAAGCATGAACATCCTCATCATCAAGAAGTTGTGTAAGATAAGGCAATGTAGCATCAATTTCTCCATCAAGTGCATTAAGAAGTATCAACAATCAATAATGTAATTGTAGTATAAGTAACCCAATCATTTTGACATAATGACAACAATATAAGTATCTTCAGTAGTAATAGTAGTAACAATCATAGAGAAACAATGATATGTACTCATCATAAACCCATCATGCAATAAGGAGTGCTCAAGAAATCATAATGTCAACAATATATATCATGGACCATAGAAGCAAAGAAAATGTTCCCCCTAAACTTGTGCCAATCATATCTGATCAGTATCCATCTCATCAATAAAAAAATACACCAAAGAACCATTTCATCAGCAACAAGTTATAAGATTTTGCAACAAATTATAACCTTATCATGAATCAATAAACTATAACAAATTAATGCCAAAACCAGAATGCCAAAAAAAAAAATTGATGGAAGCATATGAGAAGCCCCCCCCCCCAATGAGTGCCACTTCTTTTTTATTATTGAGAAGCATGCACGACTGTCTAGATCAAAATCCATGTATACACATGATTGTATTTCATGAGATTCGCGTACAGAAATTAAATTGCTAATATTTACAACCCCAACTCCCACTTAACAAGACATACCTTCATGTTAGAGCAATTAGCAGAGTAAAGATGTCAGAATCATTCCTAATATATGTTTGAGATATTCATAGGAATCACGTGGAATAAGCTTGGTAAATATATCAACAATTTGTTCCTTTGAGGGAACATATTCCAAATTGAATTTTTGCTCAAGAAATTTCTCTCTAAGAAAATGGTATTTAATTGGGATGTGCTTAGTTTTTGAGTGCATGACCTAATTCTTAGAGATACTTATGGCACTAGTATTATCACATAGAATATATATAGGTTGAGGACACGTGACTTGAATGTCCTACAATGTTTGAATCATCCATAGAATTTGATTACGACAAGAGGTAGCAACAACATATTATGCTTCAGTATTCAATAAGGCAATAAAACTTTGTTTCTCACTAAACCAAGAAACTAAGAAAGGTCCCAAATGGAATGATCTTCCACTAGTACTTTTGCGGTCATAAACATTACCTGCCCAGTCTGCATCTGTGTAAGCATGAGTGTAAAATCTATGTTTTTGGGATACCATAAACCAAAATCTTGAGTGCCTTGAAGATACTTGAATATTCTCTTGATTGCCTTGAGATGGGTTTTGTTGGGATTTTCTTGGAATCTTCCAACTATCCCAACAACATGCATAATGTATGGTCTTGTACCAGTAAGATAAAATAAGTTTTCGATCATAGATCTATATTCAGGTTGATTAACTGGAGGAGGATAATCATTTTGACTGAGATTGCATCCTATTTCCATTGGTGTGAGTACATGTTTACATTCTTCCATTCCATACTTTCATAATCTGCTTGATATACTTGGTTTGAGACAGAGAGATACCATATTTAGTTTGATGAACTTGAAGACCAAGAAAATGTGTGAGCTCACCAAGTAATGACATTTCAAATTCCCGATGCATAGCTGAAGCAAATCCTTAACTCATAGATTCAATATTACTTCCAAATATGATGTCATCAACATAAACCACTACCACCAAAAGTTTTTCCTTGTCATATTTGATATATAAATTGTTGTCTGTAGATCCTTTCTTGAACCCTTATTGTTGAAGATCCCTGTCAAGATGATAATACCATGCACAAGGATCCTTATTTAAGCCATATAATTCCTTCTTAAGTTTGAAAACAAGATTTTTATCATTACCAAGTATGAATCCTTCAGGTTGTTCAATATAAACTTCTTCTTCTAGGTCCACATTTTAAAATGTAGATTTAACATCCATTTGATATACTTTGAAGTTAAAAAAGCTTGAAAATTTAAGAAACATTTTTATGGCTTCAAGTATAGCTATAGGTGAAAATGTCTCTTGAAAATCTATCCCTTCCTATTGAGCATAGCATTTTCATACAAGTCTTTCATTGTTTCAAATTACTTCTCCATTTTCATTCAGTTTATTCTTAAACACCCATTTTTCCCAATTATTTTTTTATTATGAGGCCTTGGTACCAGTTCCCGTGTATGGTTCTTTTCTATTTGATAAAGTTCATCATGCATTTCCTTAACCCCACATTCATCTTTTCTTGCTAGAATCACATTTTGAGGTTCAATTATGGATAATAAGGCTAAGTGACTAGATGATCCAACAAAAGTTTTTCTAGTTTGTATTCCCGCTTCCTTATCACCTAGAATTTGAGATTTGGGATGATTTTTCTGAACATGCCTTGATGGGGTCTTTTCATCCCTACCTATATTTCCATTTCCTTCTTCTGGTGCTTCTCTTTCTTCTTCTCCTACAACTTCTTGGATTTTATTAGGGACATGTTTTCCATCTGCTTGTGCTTCCCTTTTGGTATCTATGGATGCTTCATCAATCACAACATCTATACTTTCAACAATATTTTGAAGCCTTTTATTATAGAATATATATCGTTTTTTTTCTGGAAGTGTATCCAAGAATGATTCCTTCACCAACTCTAGATTCAAATTTTTCAAGCTTATCATCATTTTTCTTTATGAAAGAGTTGCTTCCAATGATTCTAAAGTGTTTGAAAGTTGCAGGCTTACCATACTAGAGTTCATGTGGATTTTTATCATTGTTTACTCAAACATGAGCCTTGTTAAGCATATCCAAAAATTTATGTACCGCTTCTCCCCAAAAGGTGTGAGGTGTTCCTGATTCATCAAGCATGGCACATGCCATTTGTTGAATTGTTCTTTTCACTCTTTCTGCCACTTCATTTTGTTGAGGAATTTTAGCTATGAAAAATTGTCTTTTGATGCCATGTTGTTCACAAAAAATGAAAAATTCATTTGATATAAAGTCTCTTCCTCTATCAGATCTAAGACATTTTATTTTTAGATCTTATTCATTTTCTACCAAAGCCTTGAATATTTTAAAATGTTCAAATGCCTCATCGTTATGCTTTAGTAAACCAACCCAATACATTCTTGTAAAGTCACTAATCAATAAAATGAAGTATTGTTCACCATGAGGATACTTATTTCTCATAGGTCGACATAAATGAATGTAAACAAGTTCAAGGGGTTCTCTTGAAGTACCTTCTTTAGATTTAAATTGAACTCTGGATTGCTTACCAAATTGACATGATTTGCAAATGTTATTTTCAGGTGGAGAAATGTTGGGCAAGTCATGAGGTGCTGCCATCTTGCTTGGTTTTTATAGTTGATAAAAACTGAGGTGTCCCAATCTCTTATGCCAAAGCCAAATTTCTTTATACTTGCTAAAAAAGAAGTGCTCTTTTGCACCTTCTAGGATATAGACATTGCCTGGAGTTCTGGTTCCTTTGACTATGATCATACCTGTATCCAAATTTCTTACCACATAATTATTTGATCTGAAAATAACTTCATGCCCTTGATCACAAATTTGACTAACACGTAACAAGTTATGTCTTAACCCATCAACAAATAATACATTCTCAACCTTGACCTTTTCTTTTAAAAGTGCAATTTTTTTTCTTTAATGGTGGCAAGTGATTTATTACCAAGAGTCACATTCTTTTCTTTATTGATTTCTTTAAATGAAACAAACTTGTCTCTATCACTTGCCATATGCTTCAAACACCCGCTGTCAATGTACCATAGATTCTCTTGATATCCTACATTGAATGCTAGACCACAATTTTTGGAAGTTGTAATTTTATTTTTCCATACCTTGGGGGGTATTGTCTTATGTTCATGCTGATAAGATGAATTCATCCTGCTTCTACATTCAATTTATTCGTGGCCAAAGTTATTTCAAATAGAACATTCAATTTCAATCTGAAGATCAGGTGAGAAAGTATTAAAATAAAATTTCTTTGTCCTCGTTGCATTCTGTTGTTTTCTTGCTTCTCCGATCATAATTATTTTATAAGCAACACATTGAACTACTTTGTGACCAAATTTTCTCCACCTAATGGATCATTATCTGGCTACAGGGGCCCACAATATACAATAGCAAGATGGATTAGTGTCAGAGATGCAGTCAGATTCCAAAGTAACAATTACAGACTAGTAGCATTCAAGTGTCGGGGAGTGCAGCGTAGAGTTGGCAATAGTGCAAAGTTAGTAGTAATGCAAATTCCTTGGTGGACAATGCAGTGACTAGTAGCAGTCAAATGATCAGGAGACAAATGCATCATAATGAACACAGTTGATTCAATATTCAGGATTCTTCTCAGTTGCAATGGTTGCAGTTGCAGCAATAACAAATGAGAGGGAGTTGCAATGCAGATGCAAAGTTGGCAATAGTATAGCAGTAGCACAAATGCAGCATAAGAGTTGTGCAATAGTTGATGGACAATGACTGAGGGGATAATGTAATGGCTAAGGGAACAATACAAAGGCTGAGGAACAAAACTATGAATGAGGGAGAAATGCAGTCATTTCCAGCAGAGTTTCTTGTTAGACATCAACAACGTGACAAAGGAAGATACAGAGATAGGGTGTTGTGGCAGGGTGTGCAACATTAGAACACAATCCTCACTAAGAGGGAGTGTTAGTTTTTGTAGCATCAAATTTGCTCTAGTCACAAAACTTGGTGGAGAAGCTAGAATACATGAGATATCCATAAAGCATAAATCATTTCTGAAAATTCCACCTATAAATGACTTAATTAAATTATTAACCTATTTTTTAATGTTTCCCAAGTCTAAACTTAGGAAATCTAGTTAATTAATTAGAATTAATGAATTCAAGGTGAGAATAATCTAGAAACTCACATGGATCAACTTTGATATGATCCTAGCCCTTGATTAGGTTTTAATATTCGCCCAGGGAGCCCCAAAATAGGATTATAAGAAGAAGTCGATGGGCACTTGGAGAACACATTGAAGGCACTTGAGTAGTTCATTTTCCTTGGCAGATTGATTTCTAGAGAGAAACAAGAGTTGTCAAAGAGCCAAAGATCGAAGTAGAGACAGGGAAAATGATTCATAGGGATAGAGGTGACAACAAGTCACATAAGTGATTCATGCAGAAGTAGTGTAAGGACTACGCAGTAGCTGAAGTAGAGAAATTCGATTTAGCTGGGGAGGAAGTTGATTCAACTTCCAGAGGTCGAGAAAGTCTTATAGAGGGTTAGAGAGTCACTTTTAGTAGCAAAGGCAGGAAATGCAACTTGCTTGGAGGTTGATCTAAGCCACACGTGTGAAGGACTGTGTAGAGGGACTACATTGGGGTTTGGACAAATATTTTTTTAGGAGGAGCCAATGTCGAGATTTCTTGTGGAATGAGAGAATTTATTATCTCTAATTATTTTTTTCAGATACTTGTTGTTTGGATTGCTAGTTGGGCATCCATATATTGTACTTAGATTTCACTACTGCTTAATAATAAAAACCTCATCTATTGCATCGATTTTCCTACATTGGGTTTTTCTAGGGACAATTGTCCAAAAAAATTGTGTCATATTTTTATGTGTGTGTGCTATATTTTCTCAGCTTCCATCTCTATTTTCTTCCATAGTTTATTTGTGAAAATCATAGTGTGAATTATTTGATATTTGTTGTAGTAGATTACAGATAAATTGTTAAATAAATTAACAATTAGAAAAATAATTTCCAAATATTGTGATAGATGAAATTCTCACATTTTACGAGTGTGTGTTGAACTGATGACTTTGGTAGAGCATAAGATGATTTATGGATATAGTATGGGAGATAGAAATGAGATAAACACCTTTATGAGGAATTGACTTATATGTATGTATTCTAAATCGGAGAAAATACAATTTTCCTTTGAAGTACTTGAAACAAAATATCCTAACATAATTATTTCTTGGAATATAATAATATAATAATGATAGAACATGCCCAAAAACAAGTATTTCCATGAATTTGTCCAAACATTTGGTCTAATGTTGTTTTTTCACTACTTTAACCAAAAAAAAATTATAACTATGAAATATTCGCTGAGCATTTTTGAATCTATTATGACTAGAAATGATCCAACAGGTTAATGCATCCATTATCAAATATGGTTTTAGCTCAGGATGTGCCATTGTTATCATGTTTGCAAGTGAAAGAACAATTCCATACCCCTTGTGTTTGATAAATTGACGGAGAAAATAGTTATCATTTGCAGACACAAAGGATGGCAATGAGGTATTCAAACAACTAGGTAAATTCATGTTTTTCACCCTTCTTCCTCCCTCCCTATGTTGATTTGATGGTTCTGAAACATGGTAAGAGAGTACAATTAGAAGAGATTTTTCAATATTATTCATATGAAGGGAGTGCTCTAGTCAATGTGTACATGAAATTCAAGTATATAGAGGCCACATGCCAAGTATTTGACAAAATGTCTTAATTATAACGTAACAATTTATCATGGAATGCTATCAATGAGGGATTTTATGAAAATAATTGTGAAAAGGAAGCCTTGGAATATTTCTGGAAAATGTAATTGGTTGGCATGAAGCCCAAATCATCTACTTGTCTAGCCCTTTTTGCATTAAGGTGTTCCTCTTCCTATTCATTAGTTTCCATGTCTAACAAAATTTCAGAACCTGTCCTTCTAGTTCCTTGGTCAAGATTTATAGGAGTTCAAACTACCAAAGTTGGGACCTTGTCAGAAGTTTTGTTCCCTTCACTATTAGGCTTGAAGATTGAGGCGGTTACTATCCTTAAGAGGTTGAGTGCTCTCTCGTACCCACAGTAGGTAGTATAGATGGTGGTCTAGTCAAATCAACTAATCTATCAGACCCAATAATTAGATAACGTAAATGAATTCTCCAAACTTGTCTCCCTTGAATGACCTAATACATTTTCCTCCAACTTTTCTCAAATTTTTACCTCTTTTTTTCTTTGAAGCTCTTTCAAAAGGCAAGTAGATCTATAACCATGTAATTCGACAGTACATGCTTGAATTTACAATTGGTATTGAATGATTGTGATAGTGAATTCAATCGTATTCTTGAATAGTGACTCCATTACTCTTTATGTTTTGGGTTGCAAGATTTGGTATTTGCCATGCAATTCTATAATTTTGTTTTTGGATTCATTGTAGTTTGATGGGAGGAGATATGGATATCTGGGCTTCAATTCATGGACAAATAAAATTCATGTGGAATTATCAAAATGAGTATTGGAAGCAAATATTGGGCAGAATGTTATTTTTCTCCATTGAGCATAAGTGTGTGGCAATGATCTTGGCTATAGTTGATTCAGAGGGTCCAACACTCAACCAATTTCACACCTATCTAAAGTCTAACCAGCCTCCTCAATTCCATGAATTTTCTTTTCAACTTGCCAATGCAATTTTAGCCAAAGGAAGTCCTAATAGAGGGCCTCTCTTATTTGTTAAAAAAGTATGGGTGGATATATCCATGCCATTTAATCCTAGGTTTTGGGGATGTTGTGAAGAAGAAATACAATGCTAAGTTTTTTTTGAATAAGGATTGTTAGGTTGTGACTTGGTCTTTTGACATGAGAGGACAAAGACTCTAACGTGCCACTTACCTACCTGGAACAGGAAAATTTGTATCCCACAAGTTGGACAACCATACCAAATTCGTCTCTACCGTCTATCTATATATGACAATGGAATTATATTTCCACTCTCTTAGTTAATTCATCTGATAAAATCAATCATGTCTATTTTATCCAGTTCCAACTGAATGTAACATTATCAATTAATGTCTTGTTGTGGGTCATGGCTATAACACTTAAATGAAATAAGTATCAAGATGTGAAAATCTAGGGTTTGACATACATATTTAATGGTATCAATGTAAGCATTTGCATTTTCCTTTGAATATTTTGGACATATAAATAGATAAGATTACAACCATGGAAACCATATGATTTCTCCTTCTCCTTCTCGTTGTTTGTATATTGTATTTGATCAACATTGAAGGAGGTGGAATGGTTCATTTGGAGGGATTATTGAAGAAATTAGATGAAGAATGATCTTTTGCTTCCATATAAGAAGTTGTGTCCATATGTGTTTTGTAGAGGTTGTTGCCTTCTCATTCTTCCAGCTTCCACCTCAAAATTGTGTCCAAGGTAGCCACTACAACTACTTTATGGAATTTTTTTTAAAGCGCTCATGTTTGTAATGGAATGAATGGAAATAACAATTAATTGATGTCTAAATAAATGTGTCGCCAGTAAAAATGGTCCTCTGAGTTCATTCCTCCGCTTTTTCCACTTTGAAAGCATCGTGATGGGTGAAAAACAATGTAATGATCTAATTTGGATCACACCTCCCAATTTTGGAGGCTTTTTGTCCCCAAAAGGTTCTACTAAATGAGGTGAGGAATTTTTCATCCACCTTCTCTCAAGTGTACTATTTATATTTGCCTATAAGTTGTCCTTTCAACCCAATATGCCAAAGTTCATGTTCCCTTGTCTTGTAGTTCTAAACCTCTTCTACAAAATTGTATCCTCTAATAACTCTTCCTAAGCATCTAGTTCCAAAGCCTCTCTAGAAGATAAGACCTATTCCTCTTCCTGATATAGTAGGGAAGGCTCATAGAGTTTCATATTCTCTACATTCACAACTAAGTAAACGCACATGTATGGGGGTAGAATGAGTCTACAGGAATTATCTCCCATCTTTTCTAGTTTCTCAAAGGGGCCATATTATAGAGACTTGATTTTATTACCAAGACCTTGTAGCCTCTCCTTGTTCAACTGTAACCATACTCTATCTCCCACCTTGAATGACTTCTTTGTTCTATGATGATCAAAACTAGCCTTGTATTTTTCCTATGACTTTTGTAGTGTATCTTATAACTATATAGGCACTTTCCTAATATTTTCCAAAAAAAAATCAACCCTCGATGCATCCCCTATAAGATCCTGTAGATTTTTACTGTAGATTCAACAACTTATGTGATATGATAAAACAAAAGACAAGAATCTACTCTACTCTTCAGCGGAAACCAAAATTGATCAATGGAAACAATAAGCATAAAAGGAAGAATATCAATCACACACAACACAATATTTCTCTGGGGAAAGAAACTACTAAAAACCATGACTATCTATATTGCATTAACCAAAAGATATGAGAAGAAAATACAATGCTTGTTCAACCCAAACGATTCATGCACTAGTACAATCTAACTCTCTACCTCACAAGACAGCTCAAGCCAACACTTAACCAATTATGCTGCCCGCAAAACCCCTACTTCCTTGCGCAATCCCTAAGGGAATTATCCGATATTTAATTAGGAAATCCACTCTTCATAACTATGCAATCCAAGCATAGGTCCTCAATTGATTGTATGCACCATCTGTACAACTCGGAAAATTATACAACTAATAGTACATTGTCCTTGAACTCTAATCTCAATTAGATCTTCCTCTTAACTGACATGCATGAGCTTTTCATGAGTGAATATTCAGTTAACTGGTGTGGTACTGGTGATGCACTGGTGCACTACTCCACTACTAGACCTCTACTAGTTCCTCCAACAATTAGAACTAGTTTAACTGACTATAACTTAGTTAGACTGATTTATCTAATTACAACTCAAAAGAACTCAACCTGGGCCCTTAAAATTTAGGGATCACTCTACATGACTCTAGATAGACTATGAACTCGAATTTCCTAAGTCAATTAATTCAATTAAGTTAATTTCACTTAATTAACTATTACAAGTTGCTATGAGAATATAATTTTGATTTAAGTCAAATTTAATTCAAGGACAAATTAAATTGGAATTCCTTTTTGCTATTTTTAACACTCCCTCTCAGCAAGAAAGGGATTATCTGCTACCCTGATGCTGCCTCTATGAAACTAAAATTTTCATCTTGATAAAGCCTTTGTCAAAATATGTGCATCCTGCTCCTCTATGGGAATGCCCTCCAACAACATAATTCTCCTCTACACACAATCTTGAAAATGATGATATCGAATATCAATATGCTTGGACTGATCATGAAAAAATGGGTCTTCAGATAGTTTGATACAACTATGATTGTCACAGTAAATCACAGTTGGATCCATCTGCTGACCAAACAAACCAACCAGAATCTTCCTCATCCAAATAGGCTCACAAGTTTCTTGACTAGCAGCCATGTACTCTACCTCCATTGAATTGAGTGCAACTGATCTTTTTTTCCTGATGTACCAAGAAATAATTGTTGACCCAATACTGAAGATCCTTCCTGATGTTTGCTTCCTATTAGATGGACTCCTTTCCCAATCTACATCAGTGAAACCTTGAAGCTTCACTCCCTCTGTCCGTCTATACCATAAACCATATTGAGTAGTGCCTCTGAGATATCTCAACACATGCCCGGTTTCCTTCCAATACAGCTTGGTTGGCTAACCATTGCTTGACTAAGTTGGCTAACTGCATAGCACATGTCTAGTCATATGTTAACCAAATACATAAGTGAACCTACAAGCTGCTTGTAAATAGTAGCTTCCACTACTTCACCGGAAGTAGCATCCTCCTTCCTCAAGTTACCTACTAGAGGAGTCTTCATGGGTTTATTGCTCTCCATGTGAAACCTTTTGGTATCTCATTGGCATACTTTCCTAAGAGATAAAAAGTTTCTCATCACCTCGCCATACTTCCATGCCCAGAAAGTAGTGCATGAGCCCCAAATCCTTCATTTCTTGATCAACTTATCATCACATGTCAAAATCAAATCATGGACATATAAAACAATAATAAATAGTTTACCTTCAACCACAATATGGTAAAGGTCCACATATGCTTCACTTTTGGTGAATCCCAGCCCGGTGAAGTAGCTATTAGTCTTAGTGTACCAAGCACGGGGTGCTTGCTTTAGCCCATACAACTATCACTTGAGTCGGCACACATGCGCCTCTTTGTTGAAGGTATCAAATACTTCAGGCTTCTCAATATACACATCTTCCTCAATCATGGAATTAAGTAAGGTTGTCTTTACATCCATCTAATGTATCTTCCATGCCAACTGCACTAACAGTGCCAAAATGGATCTAATTGATGAGTACCTTGCAACAAGAAAAAAAATCTCATCGTAATCAATCCCATCTACCTGAGAAAAACCTTGGGCCACAAACCTTTCCTTGCATTTCTCCACACTACCATCTATTGCTTGCTTTAAATTTTAAAGCCATCGAGAACCCACCACTAACTTGTCCACTGGTCTTGGGACCACATCCCAAACACTGTTCCTAACAATGGAGTCATACTCCTCAACTATGGCATCAAACCAAACTGGTTGTTGCACTACCTCCTCAAAAGAAGATGGCACAGTCTATACGCATCCGCTCATAAGATCCATGTATCTGATGTACCCCTCCAGTGACCTCCTCTTCCTGCACTATGATGTGGGTGCTCCCACATTCTCTCTAGCATCATGCAATAACCTATCAACCTCTAGTGTGCTCTCTCCCATCTCTGGAAGACTCTGAATGAGTGGGTGTATCCACTCCTTGATCCTATGCATGTGGCTACTCCACATCAATTTGAGGTTCCTCGTTAGGAGCTAAAATATCCTCAACCACATGTAGCTAAATCTCCCTCTCAAGGGAACATCTCATGGCCTTCTCTTCATCGAATTTTACATCCCTGCAAACCACTGTCATCCTGTTGGTCAACAGGTACACCCGATAGTTTGAGGCATATCAGTGTACCCCACAAATATCCCCAACTCTATTGTTGGCTCAAGATTCTTTCATGCATCTTTGGTTACATGGCAGTAGACTAATGAACCAAAAATCTTGAAGTGACCCGCATTTGGCTTCTTCCTTGAAAAATCTTCTTCTGGTGTACTCATCCCAAGAGTTTGATGAGGGCTTCTATTCTGAAAATAAACAGTTGTGTTTCATGCCTTGGCCCATAAGTGTAGTGGTAGGCTCTGATCATGAAACATTGCTCATGCTTCCCCTGCTATGATTTTGTTTTTCCGTTTAGCCACCCCATTTTGCTGTGGGTTATGAGGTGCTATCAACTCTCATCGAATGCTTTCTTCTGTACATAAATTTTTAAACTCATTCGACACATACTCTCCACTGTTATCACTCCTAAGAGCTTTAACTTTTATGCCAATATCTTTCTCAACCAATGCTTTAAATTCACAAAACTTTGCAAAAGTCTGATCTTTCTTCTGCATGAAGAAGATCCAACATTTACAAGAAAAATCATCAACAAATATAACATAATACATGTGTTTGGTTGTGGATGCTTTTGAGAACAATCCACACACATATGAGTGGACTTGATCAAGGAGCGCTTGTGCTCAACTTTCTTTTTCATGAAAGAAAGCATTGGTGTACTTTCCCAATGTACACCTTTTCATGTGTCAACCTGCTCTAGTGTACCCTTGGGAAGATCAGTAGAAATTTGTTGCAAGATTTTTAAAGCACCATGATGCAAGTGAACCAACCTCCTATGCCACAACTCACCAATGTCTCGGCTCTTCACCTTCTCTACTTTCATGCTCAAGGAAGAACAAGATTCTACCTCCACCTTGTAGAGATTCTTCACTCGAACCCCTATCCTCTTCACCTGTCTCGTAGCTATGTGACGAAGGAACACCTTTCCCTTACTAAATATCACATCATAGCCTCTATCCTCCAACATGGCAACAAATACCGAGTTCTTCTTCAAACCAGTAACATACATAACATCTCGCAAAGTGAGGGGAAAACTTCACTCCCTCTGAAAGGTAACTTTACCAAGCCCGATAGCACTATACTTCTTGTCATCACCCATCTCGATATGCATCTGGAGATCCTTCTCCTCCAAGTTATTGAAGAGATATTTTTTACCAGTCATGTGGAAATAAGCTCCATTGTCTAGGTACCATACACTACCCATTATTGATGACACAATACATGTGATGAGGGTAAAGTCCAATTCGAATTGTGAGGCAAGAGCCTCACCTACCACTCCTCCTGAGGGCTTCTTACCGACCTTCTTGAGCGGTAACTTTGTGGAAAAATGTCCCATGTCATGACAATGAAATAAATTGACTTTCGACATGTCCTTCTTCTTTCCACCTTGACAAGAATCTGATTTGGAATGGGATGAATTCCCCTTCCCTTTCTTTACCTTACCTGCTAAGGCACAATTCTCCTTATCATCGGTCTTTGATGAGGATCTATCTCTGGTATTCCTATGAATCTCTTCCTGTACCAAATCCAACCATAATCACTCCCAATATGGTAGCTTCTCCCTCCCATTAAATGGGTCCTGGTAATTATGCCAACTCTTGGGAAGTCCTAGAAGAACTAGGCTCCCATATCATCTTCGAAAACAATAATCCTAACACTTCCAATCTCATCCCGAATTTGAGTGAACTTGGTTAAGTACTTCGGAATTTAGTCACCCTTATCCATCTTGATCTTTCTAATTTTGTACTTCAGTGCCAACATCGTATGGCCACTGCTCTTTTGAAACAGTTTCATCAATTCCTTCCACATTGAGTATGGATTATCCTTACCGTGGAGACTTGAGACAATGTGTTATCGAACTTCTTCCAGGATAATCCTTCTTGATTTTTCCGCACACTTTCTCCATTCAATTAGATCTTTAGCATCCGATGCTAGAGTCCTAGGAATGTCATGTTCTATGAATTCCTTGAGGCCATTGTCTTCCAACACTACCTCCATCCTGTCCTTCCAAGCTATGTAATTCGAGTTTCCCTCTAGGGCATACTCAAGTCACAAACCGTAGAATGACATATTGTTGCTCTAAAGTATGAACTTGAAAATTCGATTTTCACCTACATAATAGACTCGAATTCTATACCATCTTCAACTCCAATACCATGTAGATTTTTACTCTAGATTCAACAACTTATGTGATATGCTAAAACACAAGATAAGAATCTACTTTACTCTTTAGAAAAAACCATAATTGATCGAAGAAACAATAAGTAGAATACAAAGAATATCAATCATGCATACCACAATATTTCTCTAGGGAAAGCAACCGCTAAAAACCCCGACTATCTATATTGCATTGACCAGAAGATCTGAGAAGAAAATACAATGCATGTTCATCCCGAACAATTCCTGCACTAGTACAATCTAACTCTCTGCCTCACAAGCCACCTCAAGCCAACACTTATCCAATTCTGCTGCCTTGCCAAGCCCTTAATTCCTTGCACAATTCCTAAGGGAATTATCCCATATTTAATTAGGAAATCCACTCTCCATAACTGCACAATCCAAACATAGGTCCTCAATTGATTGCATGCACCATCTGTACAAATCAGAAAGTTATACAACTGATAGTACATTGTCCCTGAACTCTAATGTCAATTGGGTCTTCCTCTGAACTGACATGCATGAGCTATTTATGAGTGAATCTTCAGTTAATTGGTGTGGTACTGGTGATGCACTGGTGCAATACTCGACTACTAGACCTCTACTAGTTCCTTCAATAGTTAGAACTAGTTTAACTGACTATAACTCAGCTAGACTAAGTTATCTAATTACAACTCAAAAGAACTCAACCTGGGCCCCTAAAATTTAGAGACCACTCTACATGACTCTAGATAGACTACCAACTCGAATTTCCTAAGTCAATTAATTCAATTTAACTTAATTAACTATTATAAGTTGCTATGAGAATATAATTGTGGTCTAATTCACAATTTAATTCAGGACAAATTAAATTGGAATTTCTTGTTGCTATTTTTAGCAAATCCTCCCTCACTCTCCCTTGCTTCCCATATGCATACCCAAGGTGAAGGTAGAAAATATCAAAAACAAGTTTCAAATGGGGACTTACCAGTAGAAGTGTGGATTTCTCTGTTACAAGAGTGTTGTATATATATTGGATTTTCATCCTAGGTATTTAGATGTTTCTGATTATAACCCCTCAAATGTTACACCAAATTCTTGTTGACTGCTATTTTCGCCTTTTTTTAGGATAGAATGTTGTAGACCTACTTAAATTCATGTCCATTTTCTCCCACAATTTAGTCCAAAATTAAATGAGAAATGTCATGTCCCTATCTGAAAATTCAAAAAATTCTTCATGGTATCCCAAAGTGCATCCAGAACTATCCAAAGAACAAATTTACTACTTGTTTCCCTCTAATAGTCATTTTACAAGGCATCAAAACACACGTCTTGTTGAACCTATGAACTAACACAAACAGATAGTCATGTCCCTTCTAGTTTGATGTTAGACCTCCCACAATGGCCATGGAAATTCCTTCCCAATGACAAGTGGGTACACGTAAGGGATTATATAGAACCTATTTCCTATTCCTAGGCTTGCTAGTGTAACAAAGCAAGCATCCTCTTACAAACCTAGCTACATGTTCTTACATCTTGGGCCAATGAACATACCTATGCAAGTTGGACACTATCTTCCCTACACCAAAGTGCCCTACAACCTTGGAGGTGTGAGCCTCTCTAATTAGCTACAATCACTCACCTTTAGGAACACATAACTTATCCAACCTTAGAGTAACCCATCCTATAGATGGTAGTCAACTTTTTTTTCACCATTGTGCACATGACTCTAAACCTATAACTCCTGAAATACCTCCTTGAAGTCCTCATCCTCTGAATAGGATTATTTATATGCATCATGGGTGAATGACTCCGTGTGCATCATAACTCCCAAAACTATGATCTTCAATGTGGGTGGCCTTCAAAGCATGTCGATCAACTTGTGTGTTCTTCTCTTATTATACTTGATCACTAAATGAAACACCATACACTTGTAATGCCTAGTTTTTTGTAGCTTACTCTGGGCCTATAGGTACTATAGTGGCTAGTATCTATGTGGATTACTGTCTCCTTCTTCATCATATTTTTCTTCCACTTCTTCATAGATTACACCAAGGCATAAAGCTCATTGTTGTAGGTAGGATAGTTAATAACTGCCCCATGAAATACTTCAAAATGGTAGCATACATGCCTTCCTCCCCACATACCCATTTGAATTTCTCTCCAGTTCAAAGGGATACTGCAAGTTCGGTAATGACATAATTGGTGCTAAAATGATCTTCTTCTTTGGCTCCTCATAGGCCCTTTGTTGACCCTTTCCCCATCAAAAAATATTTCCACTTGTTATTATGGTGTGGAGTGGTGCTACTACCATTGAAAATGAGGCTATGAATTTCCTTAGGTATTGCGCCACTCCAATGAAACTCCTAACCTTAGAAACATTAGTAGGAACATACCATTTCATGGTGGCCTCCATTTTGGTAGGATTTATTTTCAACTCTCCTCTACCTATCAAATACCCCAGATACACCAAAGATTGTTGTGCAAATTCACACTTATTGAGATTTTCTAGTAGCTAGTGCTTCTTTAATATATCCAACACCCAACCTGAAATGTGAGATGTGATCTTCCCATGTAGCACTATATACAAATATATCATCCAAATAGAAAACAACAATTGAATCTATAAAATGGTATAGTATATCATTCATTAATGTAGCTATTGCATTGTATAGATCGAATGACATGACTAACCACTCATACAAACATTGCCTCGTTTTGAAGGCAGACTTCTAGGTATATTATTCTCTGACTCGAACTAGGTGATATCCATCCTTTATGTCCATCATGGTGAAGTATTTCACTTATTGTAACTAATCCAAGAAATCATCTAGTATGGGTGGGGGGACCTGTTCTTGAGTGTGATTTTTTTCAACTCCATGTAATCAATACACATCTGACAAGTCCCATCCTTCTTTGGCACAATGATGAAGGATGACCCACATAGTGATGTACTTAGTCAAATGACACCTTGTTCTAGTATTTTCTACAATTGTTTCTTCACCTCTCTTGCTTGTATAATACACTTCCTATACAACCCAAAGTTTGGAAACGAGGAGTCTGGAAATAGTTGGATCTCATGTTTCACTTACCTCTTAGGAGGTAATCTTTTAGGCTCTTGGAATACATCTTTGTGTGCATGTACCAACTATTCTAGTTGTTTCTTTTTGTTTCTTAGTACACCCCACTAGGGACTTTTCTCTTAGTGACACTTTTGTACATTGATTCTCTCTTTAAAATAGTAAAACAAAATTATTTATAGAAATGATTAGTTTCTTGGCTTGGTTGGCACTTACCGGTGACATTTTCAACTTTCCTTTGTGTGTGTTGATGGTGAATGATTTTTCATCCTTGACGAGCTAGTATTGGTTGTATCTCCACATGAAGATTACATCATGCATGTACATGTAGGGACTTCTAAAAACCACTCCACGTACATCAAGGGGAACTATATATATTTATACTTCACTAATAAAATCAACACTAATAGAAAATATGTTTTTTCACTGTTTTGTTACCTTTTAGCTTTGCATCCTTATTTACCCATCCCAATGGAAATGAGCTTGGATGATCATGAAATTCCAATCTCGATTTGTTGACTATCTCTGCTGCAATGGGATTCGCTTGCGATCCCAAGTCAAACAGAGCATTAATATTTGTCTTCTTGACTTGTACCTTGATGTGGAAAAGTTTGGTCATTTCTTTCTCTTCCTGTTGTTGAAGACTACTAAGGTTCATCTCCTTCTGCATTGGCATTCAAAAATTCTTATCATCCATGTCCGAACTACTTTTTACCCAGTTTCTCAAGTCAGTAGCCATGCATTTCTTCTTATTGTAATATTTCATTTTGTTCTTTGGGTTAAGCTATAGATGCAACTTCCAACTCTTCTCCTCTGTATCTCCATCAATATTACAATGGTTGCAATGGTTGCTAGGATCCTTACACTAGTGTGTTGTTGCTACCATATTTTTACCTTTTACCCCTTTCCACTTCTTCTTCCCCTCCACAAAAGTTTCCTAGTGTTCCTTCTGCTTCAATCCTCTGGATTTCCTTTGTTCTAGCCTATGTTCTCTAGGTATTGTGCATATACACAAGCCTCATCCACTGATTTAGGCTTAAACATCATCATTGGCTTTCGTAGATAGATATGCAGACCCCCAATATATTTGAGGAGTACATCTAGGTTCTTTGGGGATATACCCAACATTATGTCCATCATTCTAAACTCAATGGTGTACTCCTATAAACTCTATGCTTGCTTCTTCCTGAAGTAGTGCCACCATATTTATTGGTCCTCTACATACCAAATAAGGTAAAATTGTGACTTTATGAGGGTTTTAAAGTCCTCCCACTTTGTCACTAGAGGATCTCCCTCCAACCTCAAGGTCTTTATATGGATTTCCCACTAGGTCAAGGCATGGACCTCTAATTTCAATTGTGTAAATGAAATATTTTTTTCTTCCTCTATATGATGAACACTGGAATAAACTTCTAATTATTGAAACTAATGATTTAGCTTCATAGCGACAATGTCACCTTGGTACATCTTAATATCAACTTTCAATTCCATTTTAAACAGGGATTGGAATGGTTCATGACACTTATTGAGTTCTTTCTTAAACCCTCTTCTTAATCTCCTGATCTCCCCTTTGATCAAAATTCAGCATTAGAACTTCCATCTTCTTTGAATATCCTAAGCTTATTGGTTAAGGCTGCCATGAGGAGATTCACATTATGAGTTATGTCTGCAAGTTGTGCTTTCAACCATGAAGACCTCTCCTATACACGATCACATGGGTTATTCATAGATTTGTTGACCATGACTAGGGTTTTATGACTTTTAGCTTCATCAATCTAGATCCCCTACAAATCTCCACAATATACCCAAAGGAACTTGCTTTTTTACTAATATGATCTGTAAATTTCTGTGAATATTCGATTGGACATTCTATCACAACATATCTAATAAAATTATACTTAAAAATATAAAATTTAAACTATGAGGGTTTATTTCTCTTTAGATTTTTAGACTGTATATTATTTTTTATTGCATATGCATGAAATTAAAATTTATGTAGAAAATAGAGAACAATGAAATGAAAATGCACAAACCACATTTGACTCAAGATATATATTGGGAAACCATTTCAGGAGAAAACCCAGCTGGAAAAAGAGGATGCTTTTCTCTCTTTCTTTTAATAGAAAAGGCTACGAGTATAAGAAGTAAGGATTGTGGCTTGTGGGTTACTATAGTGCACAAATCCTCTCTACGTTCTCTCTTGCTATCCCTCTTAGCTATTTTTCTTGTATATGGAGCAAGTGCACTAAAAAAGAATGGAATTCCTTTTCCTCTTAGTGGCCCAATTATAACACAACATGATATCCAACTAGTGGTTAGTTTGACTGCCTAAACTCTTGACCATAGCTACTATATGGACTTTTCAAGAGTCTTATTCATTGCAATCACATGGCTAGTCCCTTTTCCTTGAGTATTTGGGGTTGATGTGGCATCCTCTGAATTATGATGGACAAAACAAGAATGTCAACTTCATGAACAAAAAAAAACAATATAATGATCCAATCCATATTAGAACTTCATGAAAAGAGGAAAGTGGTCAATTTTGTAATGAGGCCCTTGTAGTCCACCATCACTCTCTTGTGGACAAAGAATGAAGAACTCAAGAAGTAGTTGATGACTAAAGTTATCCTGTTTTAGACTACTATGGCTGAGAAAATTAAGAAGGTTGATACTCTAGGGAGAACCATGGGAATCTTTTCCAGAATCTTGCAGGTGAATTATAGATTAAGAGTGACCTTCTTGATGATTTGGATGAGGAGGTTAAGGCTCTCTCTCATTCAAAAAATGTTGCCTTGAAGGAGAAAATTTGTAGACTAGAGGAGAGAAATGTCCAACAAGATAACGAGGTTACCTATTTACATGCCTCAACAAATTTCTTTTAGAAGTAGCTACATATAACAATATACCTATGACAAAAATCAAACCTTTCAAGAAGATTATGATGCCTTGTTACTACACTTGATTCAAAAGAATGAGATTATTCAAGGCTTGCAAGAGTGAAAATAGAACCTTGAACTAGAAACCAATTGGTTGTAAATATTGAGTAGAATATTATTGTTGAGATGTGAGGATCATTTATTTCTTCTTCCATCTTTGACGATCTTGATTATATCCTTTATGCTGATATTTTTGTCTCATCACATGCTTTGATTCACCTAGCTTCGAAAAACAAACTATTGTATTGGGTCTTGATTACTAAGCTAATTGGGATATATTAAAGGAGGCCTTTGGAATAATCGATAGGGTATTGTTGTTCTTATTAACCCTAAAGTGTAAACATCTAGAGTTGGTCTTGGATACATCGCTACTATTGAGTCACTTCCTACTCCCAATTTGTTGAACTTGGGAAGATGTCATTTGGTATAGGTGGAATTCAAACTAAGTTGCTATAAGGATAGCCCTTGCTGATTATGTTACATAGATTGATGAAATATTTGATAGTGTCATTGCAAATGACAATGTTGTTATACTAGGATTTAAGCCTATACAATAAAAATATGAGCCACATTAATGCCCTCATACTAATGAGAGGAGTTTGCCCAAGAATAAAAAACCTAGTAGCTTTGTGTTCAAATCATTGCAAATATGACATGAAAGACTAACTTTAATGGACAAGTACTAACTATCAAGATCGACTATGGTTGGATTAATCAATGTTAGTAGAATCATTTGAATAAGCATTTGCAGACTTCATATCATTATGTATCATTGGTTTTGTAGTCATACACCATAGCTCTTGTTTTCTATTAATTTCCCTGGAAACTAAAAATGAATTATGTATCATTGGTTTTGTAGTCATACACCATAGCTCTTGTTTTCTATTTATTTCCTTGGAAACTAAAAATGACAACTGACTGAACTTTTCGACATCGATGAAGCTTCAATTGCTACTACTCACTCAGTTGTGTTTTGAGGGGGCAGGGGTTGGAGGAAGTTTGATGATGAGAAATACTATCTTTCACTATATATTGCTTCGTGTTGTTGCATCTAGTCAATTGATTAGCTGAAACTTGTTGTCTTACTATCTTGTTGTTGACTTCCTTCATAGTATTTCATTACTTGTGTTGATGGTGGTAATGTTCAAACTTTTTCAGTAGTGTTGTTGTACCACAGTTTGTTCAACTTTTATAATCAGAATAAATTAAGGGGGGGAAGTTTGTGATATATATATATATTATATATATATATATATATATATTATATATATATTTATATATATATATATATATATATATATATATATATATTCCAGTTGAGTTTATGAGTTTGCCATACTTCTTGTTTGGAACTTTCTTGGCTCTCATCTTCACAATTTGGTACTTCTTGATTAGAATAGACTCATGTTCTTGTCATTTAGTGGATCAAAGTGGGATCTACAGTTTCAACTCCCATGTTTTGATTACTGTCATTTTTCTCTCTTTTGGAGAGAAAGTTTTCTATATGGATTTTTCTCTTTTTCTCCACTTATGCTACTTTGTACTCGAGTACTTTATTAAGTCTTATTGCTATGAGCCAATTTTTCTTTGTGTTTAATCCTTAAGTTTCAAAAGATGTCAATGTTAGTATTTTCCAATGAGCCAACTCTTATGAGTTATAAACTCAAATAAGATCAAATTTCTTATAAGTCAAATTGTCATTACTATATTTAACTAATATTGGATCTCTTCCATTATTAGTCCCTGCCTGGGACTATTAGCGATCGATCGATCGTTGACCAGCTATTAATTAGCTTTGAGCAAGTAAAATTTCCCGTACATATCAGGTTTAAGCCAATGTTTGAAATAAAATTTTCTGCTCAATAAATTTTTATCCAAAGTTTGTGTTTCGACCTCTTATTGCAGGCTTCGCTCCGTTCGAGACATATTTTTCCCCATCTCCCACTTATATCCAAAGTTTTATATGCTTTCAACATTTCCAAATTTTACACACATATACCTTGGATTTCCGGTAATCCACATGCCTGTTTAGGTGAATAAAGTATCGAAATTTAAAATAAATAGTATAGTGGTTTAGGTGGATAGCATTTTAAAAATAAATAAGAGTAAGTAACTTATTAAATATAAAAAAAAGTTCATCAACATTTTCTTATTAATAATTGTACGTTTTCAAAGATCATTTTGTATAATTTTATGACTATTAATATTATTTATTGATATTGCAGCATGCTGTTGTTAAATGCAGTCTATGTAATCCCATACAAAGTGCAATAATGGCAAAATAAACTTTAGTTTTTTACCTACCTCGAAGTATAAATAAAATGTGTTAAAAAAGATTACACAAAATTACAATAATTTTACTTTTTACAATATTTATATTGTGTGGTATTCTATTAAAGAAAAAGATCTATTACGATGACTAACAATGTGGTCGATCAACTTACATTTAAAAA
>APFE030648957.1:0-19898 GCA_000404065.3 Pinus taeda | reverse complement strand
TTTTATTAAGTATTAAAGAAATTTAACATCTCCTTGATATTACTAAGTGGAAAAAAAAAATTAACAAAGGAAAAAACATTTTATATTCAATTTTCTTCTCTTTATAAATGTTAAGTTGATATAAAATTCCTGCTAATTTGGGTGGCAATTGATGGTTCTCTTAAATGCATTTATCATCACCATGCATTCACATGGAAAGTGGCTCTCATCCGACTTCAATATGCCCACTCTGTATGCTAATCCATCGATTTCATGATGCCTAATCGACTGCTCCATATCCTCTGTGTGACCTCCTTGTACTAAACACTAATGCCTCATTCACTTACTTGGCGATGGAAAACATTATATATGTCTAAAAAATTCTTTGGCTCTTTTGTCTCCCAAATTTTTCATGATTCGTCACTCACCCTATCATACTCTTATTTCCTTCCAAAAGACAAGCGACAATTCCCTCAATGATTCTAAATTCCTCCTCCTCATTCTCCCACGTGCTACTATGGTTCAGGAGAGTAGATGTGTAAGCAATGGAGGCAATGGATGTGGTCGTGATCATCATTCCCATGTTGTAGATTTTGATTAAAAATTCTAATGTCTTCATTCCAAATATTAATGAAATCATACCACACAACGTGTCCTCCGTGGAAGCTGATGAATTATGGAAAGTAGGTGGTTGGCATTGGGCCTTAAAATTTTACTAGCGAAACAGTTATAGAAGCAACAACAAGCCAATGAAGCTTCCATAAGGAAGGTTGTTAATTCTAAGAATTTATAGTCTCTGCGAATCTCTACAGGGCCTTATCCACTCCTTAGAAATCTCCTTCTCTCCTCTCTCACTCTACCATTCCCACACTAGCTCCCAAGATGGTATAAACTCCCTTTCAATCTCACCCGCTTCCCCTGGGCACTTCCTCTTCGATCATTATTGATTATATGCAATTGAAATGTCAAGTGAGTGGAGCAGCTAACAAGGCACAACCATAGCAAGCTTTGAGTTCTTATGGTTGTCTTACCATTGAGGAGGAGACAAAATATGCACTAGCACAATTCTGGCCTCATAGCACACTTGATGGCTCAACAACTTCTAAAGGAAAGAAAAATGTTTGAAGCATCTTTTTGAATGGATTGTATTCTTAGCCCTAAGGAAAATTCTCACACGCTATTTTTTGTATTACAATCACCAATTATGTATGCTAGTAACTTTGGATTTGCCCATGAATAGATATTTCTTTGACCCTAGATTTCAATCAATGACCTATTGGTTTCCCATGGTGAGAAGATGGTCTCAAACCTAGTTCCACCAGAAGACTAACATTATTATGGTTGTGTAAATTTTGTACATCATTTTTGCTAAGATGAATTTCTTTACATATTTACGAAAGAATATATATATAATTGTTTTATTTAAGGTTCACATTGAAATATTTTATATATTATCAACATCAAAATATTATTTCGTAATATGTGTAGAGTAGATATTGAAATATACTAGTTGGAATGAATATTCAAATTCTAATTGGGTGCATCATCCTATAATGCAACATGATGTGTTACATAAAGAAAATGTATTGAGTATCTCTCAAATCATACCCATTGATATTTTTTGTAAACCCGGGATCATAGAAAACATCATGATTGTAGTGAATTTCACTCCAAATGATATTTCTACCTATATTACTCTTTTCATATAGTTCTAATATGTATTCACTTGTACATATGAAGATTTATGTATCATTGATAGCCATATGCATGAAAGAAATAATCTACTCAAGAAAGGACTTCACCCATATAAACCCTCACAAAGTTGATATCCTTAAGGAAGGCGTTGAAAAATTACTTAAATCTTAGTTCATATGTCTATTTTCCTTAATTGAATAGGTTTCCAACATCATTCTTGTCACAAAAAAAGGGTACAGTTCATGTTTTTGTCATCGAAAGGAACTCAATAGGGAATTACCAAAAGGTAACTATCCAACCCCATTGATTGACCAGATCATTAATGGTTCACTAGTAGTGATATTCTCATTCATGGATTCTTTTATTTGCTATAAATAGATTGAAATCAAATCAAAAGATCAATATAAATGGCTTAAGTTTTCCCTTAAGGTACAATCACATATCAAAAATTGTCCTAGGGTCTTAAAATCATTGGATCCACCTTCTAGTGGGACATGCCTTCTTCTTTTTATTACATCACATGGCTTGTAGATGCATATGTGGATTACCTCCCCTCTTACTCTCACAGACACACTAACAATCCAATGAATTTATGAGCCATCCTTATGCATTGTTGCTACTATAATACTCATTTCGATCCAAATATTCATATTTCTGTTGTTTCCAAGAGATTGTAAGGTTTAATTATGTTAAATTACATGATCTTGTCCCTTAATTTCACTAACAAAAACATGCGAATGAATCTTGCAATAATTCTCAAAATTCTCTTTCTTACATTCTCGCAAACAGTGTGCATGAAAACATTTCCTTGAACACTTTTAATTCAAAGAAAAGAACATTGATGGTAGAGACATTTACTCAAATATTTGCATGGTTCCAAATATGAAACCCTTACTCAAAGTATGAAAAAAGATAGCTAGACTAATTTATTATTAATTTGGAGAATGCAAATACACGACAATCACTACATTTTGGATTTAAGAGATCTGTGGTTTGTATCTTTCGAATTATTGACCGAAGAATCCACAGTATGAAAATTTTTATACCAACGTTTAAAATCCCAAATTCTTTTATCATCATTCTTAACCCTAATGATGGATCCCATTTGGGATTTGAAAGGTTGGTATAAAAATGTTCATACTGTGGATTCTCCGGCCAATAATTCGAAAAATCACTCCATTAATAAAAAATTTGAAAATTATGAGTAAATGAGAAATTTGGCATGTTTTGGCTATAAGAGTGGCTAGTAGGGTTAATGCTAAATTTTTTTATGGACAATAATTACTTCTTCCATAAAGTATCTTGATCCTTCTATAGAAAATCACTCCCCACTAGACAAACTCAAATTCTATATAAATAAATTCATTTTTTTTAGATAATCTTTGACTTTCCATAAATAAACTTAGTTGTTTCAATAACATAATGTATCCACAAATAAAATTACTTGCTAGGGAAATTTAACCTCTCCACAAATAAACTTAGACACTATAACAAACTTTGTCTTTTCACAAAAGAAAGATTTGACATCCTCTAAAGATGAAACCTGAACTTCAATGCAGTACCGCTAAAAAATCTGAATGATACCTCCCCTTAACCATATTGGGTGGTTGGATTTAGCACTAAATAAAAATCCTTAATGAGGTTCTCATCCTTACAACTAGGCTCTTAGAGCTATCAAATGAAGTATGAAATATAATAACTAATATAGGTTCAAAAATGAGCTACGATTCTCCTTTTCTAACTTGTATCATCACAATATGATGATTCAATAGCACGGGTCATAAAAATACCATGAATCTTCCTTTTTTGTCTCTTTCCTACTCAATAATATAAATGGATTTCAATTTTAATTTTTTATTTTTCCCATAATCACTTAATAACACCAGTTAATTTAACTATTCATTCTCACTTCTAAATTTTTATGTATTCACTTGAGTGATAGCCAAACGATTTAATTAATTGATCCCTATTTTACTTCTATAGCCTATGGGAATCAAATAGTCCACTCAGTTAGTGGCCATTCAAAGAAAGGGAAATTACATGGTCAACCCTCTCAAGGTTGAGCAAATCATTAATATGGTTCATTCATATACTCTTACTAAGCTTTACAATTTTCAAGAGAAAGTGAACATTTTATATCAATTAACTTCCAACTATGTTGACGTTTAAAAAGGTTTCATGCACTTTCTCAAAAAGGCACTATTGTGGTGGCTATAATTGAACGACACTGATAGGAAGCCCTAGATTAAAGTGGTATGCCTATGGTATTCTATACATGAAACATTACATTATTCCCTATATTTCAAATTCATTCTTTATGAAGGTGGTAATTGGTCATGGCGATTTGAACTCTCTCATCCTCATCCTCGAGATTGGGTTGGAAAGAATTACCCTCGAGGTTTATGCCACTACAATAATGAGGAAATAAGATAAGTCCACAATAAAAAAACTAAAAACAAAATGCAAGAGATGGTTGGGAAAATATTTAGTACATGGGGAAAATCCCAGTATGATCTCTACTTCCCTCATTATTCATCACTCAGTATTTAGAGTACTTGATGCTACCCTAATTAAATGAAACCCTTGTATTTCCCAACCCCAATGAGAAATAAAACAAAACACCTGAAGAGGTAATGAATTTAAATCTATCAAATGAAAAATCGAGCTTGTAAACTATCCAGCCATATCAAAGCATTATTATAAAGAAGTAAATGGTGTACTAGAGTAGTGGAAATATAATTCTAAGAAAAGGGGTAACTAGTGCATCCATGACTAATCCCTACTTGCATATATACACTCTAGATGTTGGACCACCATTAGTTGGTCACTTGGGTATGGCACCTAGCCTTGAAGTCTTTCCCAATACATTACCACATCTCCACTTGTACACATGGACTAACGTTTGGACTAGGACCTACAGCTTCCCCTTGAGGGTTAGAAACACATATTAGGGTTATCCACCGATCCATCACAAATATAAGAGAGGCAACAAAAACATGCCACTTGGTCTAGTTAGATACTTGATGGTGATCATTGTGTGAATTATTGTTTGTGTATCTTACATTACGTATGGTCCTCTATGATGCTTCTATGGTTTGAGTTACCTAATTATGGATTGATTGGAACTTCATTATAAGGATATTTTGTGGGATTATTGACATCATAGTAATAGAAAATGTTATAGGTGATTTCCCCACCTACTAAGTAGTTGAGTAGAAGTTTTACTCTCCAAACCAAAGAGAGAGATTAACTTTGATGGTGCAATATTGCCCACCTAGGATAGGGAATTAGACTGATTGAGGGATTTATATAATTTTTGACATTACAAGGAATCCCAAAATGCTATAGCATTGAGCCCATGATGCTTAACATTGGAGATATTGATGATTTGAGCAGTGAACCTAGGATTCCCCTCGCATGGTGTTGACACTATTTGATACGAATCACTTCATCCACCTAATAGATGATGATGGTCATCCTTAATATTACAAGATAGGGCTTGTACATCACATTGGAGTGCCAACAATTGAGCTAGTTAATTCCACATAAGCCCTTTTCCTCTTCTAGCAGTGATGTAGGGCACTTTTTGTTCGTGATTCTTGGCATAAAGATACCTTCGATGGCTTGTACATGATAATATGGAGCACTCATTAGCCCTTAACTCACATCTTGAGGCCATTTTGAGTTCATTTGAAAAAATAACTAAATATACTTGTGTATTTAGTGTAAATAAAATTAAAAAATACTATTTGACTTGATTATAATTATTTATTTTATTTAAACTATTTAGATATATTTAAAAAAAAAGTTGCAACTAAATAAATCTTTATATTTAGAAGGTATAAAATTATAATAAAATCTATAAAAATAAAAATAAAAAAATAAAGAAACAAAAGATAGAAAAAAGCATGGTATATGTTTAAAATAAATAAAGCAAAACAATATGATGACATGGTAATAAATTCATTGATTGTTGAAAAATATATATTAATAATTATAGAATTAAATGCCACAAAAAAAGTGCTTACGAATTTAGAGATGGCATTAATACATTATGATGGATTTAAATGTAAAACAATAAAAATACGCAACGTATTAGATATGATATTAACATAGTTTTTTGTTGTTTCATAAATTTAGTGTTAAAAGGAAAATTAAAGTCATGTTATATAAACATGTTTCTGATTCCGTAGCTCCTCCAGCAGTGTGGTAAGAAGCTGCAACTACCTATACAAACAGTCTAAAGATGGTGGTGCTTCCTCATGGCTAGGTGATGAAACATTTCCATGAGCCAATTCACCCTCATGAATATCCTCAACACAACCATCAACCTCCACTTCTCCTATGTGCCTGCAATGGCCAACCAGGACTTCGTGAGGTCACCCACCTTGCACAACATGCCCCCTTTGTCTAAGAATTCCACTATATAATCTAGAACACAAAGACCAATTTAATTCAAGAACCCAAATGTTGTATCTTGGTAATCAAAACCCGCTTCAAAACTCAGCAAGATAAAAATTGTCAGAAATCACATATTCTTCCACAATTATCAGTAAAGAAACAACCCCGTGATTATAATAATAGTTCACCACCCTAGAGACCAAAGCACAAGCCCCTCTAGCTTGCATTACCCTTTCACTCTAAAGAAACCACTCAAATGAGCATGCATAGGTTAGCGGTATATGCATAGTCAACACCCCCCTACCACATTCCCAAACTCCAATATCTAGAAAAATCAGCTTCCGAGAAAAGAGAATTATTCAGGCAATAATCTCATTCACATGTTTGTAGAATCTTTTGGGTGTCCTATGCAACTTTTCTATGGCCCCATGTTTGGCCACATTCATCAACGTAAACATTAACCTTCATGTTATTTTAATATTATAATATAGATATAAAATAAGTAGTCATATATATATTCTTTCCATGCGTCAACTCCAAACTAAATGAAAAAGAACTGGATATCTCTTTCATTTTGAGTTACACACCACCAAAATGTTTTAATCATAATTTTCTTTTTCATTTACGAATTTAATATAATATCATAATTGTTTTTTATTTACCAATTTAATATAATACTACTACAACATACTACTACAATATAAATCTGGACATTTATCTATACTACTACAACATAGACACACAGACACACACATTCGAGTCGTATGTCAACTCCAAGATAAATAAGGAAAAATTACGCATCTCCATCATTTTGAGATAGGTGCCATTAAAAGTTTTGAATCATTCTTTACAACTTTTTCAATTCTTTTATATACGTAATACATACTTGCCAATCTTCCCTTTTTGTTAATGTATTTTAAGTTCTAATTCATATAAAATATTGAAGGAATTATACATCTCCATGATGCCATTGAATTAGAAAGCACAAATTAATTAAATGAAAAATATCCTTCACTTTATTTATTGATTGTTTACACTGAATTTCTTCTTGCCATCAATTTTTTCTAAATGTCTAGTATGAAATTTTATTAAGTATTAACATCTCCTTCATATTACTGAGTGGAAAAAAAAGTTTAACAAAGGAAAAAATATTTTAAATTCAATTTTTTTCTCTTATAAATGTTATGTTGATATAAAATTCCCACTAATTTGGGTGGCAATTGATGGTTGTCCTAAATGCATTTATCATCACCATGCATTCACATAGAAAGTGGCTCTCATCCAACTTTAATATGCCCACTCAGTATGCTAATCCATCGATTTTCATGTTGCCTAATCCACTGCTCCATATCCTTTGTGTGATCTCCTTGTAGTTAACAATAATGCCTCATTCACTTGCTTGGTGATGGAAAACATTATGTGTCTCTAAATATTTCTTGGCTCTTTTGTCACCCAACCTGTTCATTGTTCATCACTCACCCTGTCATACTGTTATTTCCTTCCAAAAGAAAAGCTACAATTCCCTTAGTGATTTTAAATTCCTCCTCCTCATTCGCCCACTTAATACTATGGTTCAAGAGAGAAGATGTGTAAGCAATGGAGGCGATGGATGTAGTCGTGATCGTCATCCCCATGCTATAGATTTTGACGAAAAAATCTAATGTCTTCATTCCAGATATTCATGAAGGCATACCACACAATGTATCCTCCATGGAAGCTGATGAATTGAGGAACATAGGTGGTGCGCATTGGGCCTCGAAAGTTTACTAGCTCAACAGTTATGGAGGAAACAACAAGCCAAAGAAGCTTTTAACATTTCTTAAAGTCAGTTTTGCTTGAAATATAATAGAGATTTTATAGAATACTAAAGGTTTTAATTCATTTATATGTTCAAAGATTAATTTTAAAGTACAAGAAATCTCAATCTTACTTAAGAATTGTGATCTAATTTAAAAGAAAACAGCCAAAAAAATTATAATCTAAACTAATTTATAAAATATTTTAATATATTCATAATTAAAATAGACATAAAGTATAAAAAAGGTTATTATTAAAACATTGATATTAAAGGATTATTAAAAAGAATTATTTAATTTTTTTTTAAACAGTGGGAAAAGTTATCATATTTTAGTTGTTAAACTAAGATTACAGATAGCCATCACATATTGCTATCTCTTAATTCAGAGTTACTCATCATTATTCATGGAAAGCCACATCACGAGTAATTACATTGACGGTGGTTAGTAAGGCTTCATACTCTTTTTATAATTATCATTAATTTTTTTTCTTATTATTGCTAATATTTATTTAAATATTATATCTTAAATTTTAATTATTTTCCATAAAGGATTTGATGTAACATAAAAACCGTAAAATTAATCTGATGTAATAAATACTTCTTGTGTATAAAGAAACTAAATATAGTAAATATTTAATTCATAAAACTATAAATAATTAATTCACTATTCAACATTAAATACATATTTCAAACTTTCACCATTATCATTTATCATTTTTAAGATAAAGAAAAATATATGAAAATTTGATTTTCTTAAAAAGACAATTTAATTGTAAAAATAAATATTATGTTATTAATATAAAATAGTTATACACATTTTTAAATTTTAGCATAACTAAGATGTAAAATTAGAATAACATGTTTTCATTTAAATATTTTTGTGAATATATAATCATTATGTCAGTGAAACATAAAATGTTATGGTAAAATTATGTAAACCTTATCACTTAACCTTTTTTGGAGTTGTGTATGAAATGCAAACAAAATTACCATATATGGTTTTTTGTTTTAACTTTCCATATTTTTTTTAAATATGTTTCAATTTATAAATTATTATTTTAAAAACATATTTTAATTTATAAATTCTTACTTTACACAACCATATTAATAATAATAATTGAAAAACAAAAAATTCCAAAATACTAAGGAATTTACCGTTACTTAATTTTTTTTGACTTACAGTTAATTATTTAATTTACAATAAGAAACGACTTCGCTGAAAAAAAAATTCCATTGCAAAAGTGGGAGTGGGAGACCTCCCTAAAATAGAAATAACTATGATGCATGAGTTTGTCAGAATCTCTTGAGAAGCCGGGGTGAAAGCGGTATTGTCTAAAGTATATCCGTTGATCTGTCGAAAGCCAAAGAAAGCCGAAATATCCGACCACTAAAAAGCCAAAGAAAGCCGAAATCTCCGCTGATCTGTAAAAAGCAAAGAAAGCGGTTATGTAAAGTATATCCGCTTATCTGTAACAAAGCAAAGAAAGCGGAAGAGGTAGAAAGAAATTTAGTTTGTGATATGTTTTCTGGGAAGAGTCTCCATTTGGGTGTCTGGCTCTTGTGTTTTTTAGGTAAAATTTAATGTTCAAAATTTGTATGTTGACAGGAGGATGACAATGGATTTCTGTTGGATGCAATTTTGATGAATTCTCTTTCTGTCGATGAGCACAGTGGATTTCGTCTGGAACTGTTCCAGAAGATCCTCTGCTATTTCTTGATTCGGTTATTGATTTAGATATACCCTCTGTCCCTTTCTATATATCGAAGTAAATTCATTTATGATTTAGACCCTCTGTCCCTTTGTATGTATATATGGAAATAAATTCATTTATGATTTGATGCACAGGAACCACCAACCAGCAAGGGGAGATTTGTTATATTACAATGCGCTCTTGTTGCTGATGCTACGCAAACCCTCCTTCACCTTGTGCTATTTTCTTGAATGATTTGATGCACAGGAACCACCAACCAGCAAGGGGAGATTTGTTATATTACAATGCGCTCTTGTTGCTGATGCTACGCAAACCCTCCTCACCTTGTGCTATTTTTTTTTACTATTCCAAATTGGTTTCTGGTAATCTGTTTATTTCCTTTGTCTGTGTTTTAATGTAATTTGTTGTTCTCATAAAGTCTCTATTTCATTTTCTTTAACTAGTTTAACCTCCCTCGCCTTAGTTTAGTTGATTTTGATAATTAGTTTATCATGTTCGATCTAGGTTTCATTTCTATCTTGGCTTTCAAATTTGTGTTGGTTGGTTGCAAGAAAAATGACCCGCAAAATTTTGAGGGTTTCCCTTAGGTTCGGCTTCCAGAACAAGTATAAGCTCATTTTTCCATATTAGTGTAAAATCCATTGAGTTATTGAGACGAATTTCAACCAAACTAAAGACTATCCTTCATTGGCATTTTCGATAGATTTCAAGGAAACTGCACTAGCTGTATGGTGGCCCAGCATGTAAAACAGTGGCAATGTTTGGACCTCATCTCATCTTCATTTAAATCGTCCAGTTTCCAGTGAAGCCCGTAGGAGATCGAATCCTTCCTCCAGCTGTGCAACCCAGATTTTCGCGATTTGACTGTATAGAAAACAAATCCCCTACGAACTAAGAGATTGTTCCATCGTTTTTATTTCTATTTCTATATCTATTTCTTATTTCAAGTTCAACGAAATCTAATATCACCCAAATCTGAAGGGTAGGCAAATTGAAAGCAATCCATCAATGCCACAAAATCTGTACTACCTAACCAAATAATGGGTCTGAAATTCATCCTTTTTCAAATCACATTTGAGCCCATTTGTTGGATTTTAGTGTCAGATTTCCTTCCCGTGTCATCCCTTTCCAGTTGACTATCTATGAATCTATTCGGAAAGACGTCGATGAAATATATAGTTTCAATTTTTACAAATAACTTAGCGCCAACTCTGTATGACACAACCCATCATTTTATATGAAAGAATGGCGTGGTTGTCAAGTTATCCTATTTGAATTTTTCTTGCATTCAACGACCTATGAACCCCAGCCAACGATATAAACACAGAGCTGAATAGCTACAATTAGTTATCCGTCATTGTCAAGTTATCCGGTTTGAATTTTTCTTGCATGCAAGTACCTATGAACCCCATCCAATTAAAAGCAATCCATCCATGCCACAAAATCTGTACTACCTAACCAAACAAATAATGGGTCTATTCATCCTTTTTCAAATCGCATTTGGGCACATTTGTTTTATCTATAATTGTGAGATTTCCTTCCCGAGCAATCCCTTTCAAGTTGACTATCTATGAATCTATTCGGAAAGACGTCGATGAACTATCCCATTAATTTTTATTGCATTCAAGGACCTATGAACTTCTTGTTTACGGAACATATCAAACCCTGCCTCTTCTTCTAGCCTTGATTTTAAAGGTTGAATACATACATACCGACGTACGTACTGCCGTTTTTGTAACCTTGTGTTTCCGCCACCCTAACCCGATTTGGGCCAACGATGTGCGAGATTATAATACTATGATTATTATTATTATAGCGGACGTTTTCTGAAGTATTGTTGTGTTTGTGGTATACTTATGTGTTTGTGGTATACTTATATTTAGGGGTTTCTAGAATCTATGTTTATGATCACGGTGATTGTTATTTATTTTATATTTTTAAAGATTTTATATAATTAATTTATTGATTTTAAATAGTCTTGGCCATTAAGAATAAACATTGACTTTCGTGCGATCTCTTTCAACCGGGTTTCATACTATTTATATAAATCTTACACATTTTTATTAATTAAATTGTTGTTTTAATAATTACTTATTTATATTGTAATTTTTCTTACTTATTATTTCTTACATTATCATTTATATATTGATATTTGAATTATCATGGTAAAGAATGTATCAATAAGTATTATAAATGAAGAGAATGAAATGATATGCAATATTTGTTTGATTATTTTTAGTTTTCTTAGGAAGAGGAGGAGGAAATAATCACTCACTAAGTATTCTAAATAAAGAGAATGAAATGATATGAAATTTTAATCTTTTTTGTTTTTTCTTAAGTTTTCACAGGAGGTGGAGGAGGCAAAGGAAGAGGTAGAGGAAGACGAGGTGGAGGAGAAAGTGGTGGTGGACGAGGAGGAGGAGCAGCATGAGGTGGTTGTGGTGGACCCGGAGGCGGAGGAGGAGTAGGAGGAGGAAGCGAAGGTTGTGGAGCAGGAGGTGGAAGTGGATGTAGAGGAGGTGGTGGTGGACGAGGAGGAGGAGGAAGTGGAGGAGGAAGAGGTGGTTGAGATGCAGGTGGAGGTGGAGGTGGAGGAGGAGGAAGTGCAGGTGGAGGAGGTGATGTTGGAGATGGCGGAGGTGGAGGAGGCAGAAGTGGTAGAGAAGGTGGAGGTGGAGGAAGAGGAGATGCTAGAGAAGGATGTGGAGGAGGAGAAAGGGGAGGATGAGAAGGAATCAATGGAGGAGGTGGAGGTGGAGGTGGTGGAGGAGGTCGAGGTTGTGGAGGAGGAAGAGGTGGTTGAGGTGCAGGTGGAGGTGGATGAAGTGATAGTGGAAGTGGCATAGGTGGAGGCGGAGGTGGTAGAGGTGGTGGAGATGTTGGAGGAGGATGTTGAGGAGGAGAAGGGGGAGGATGAGGAGGAATAGGAGGAGGAGGAAGTTGTTGACGAGGAGGAGGTGTTGAAGGTGGAAATGGTTGGGGAGGATGTGGAAGTGGGGTTGGAGGTGGAGGTGGATGTGGAGGTAGAGGTAGAGGAGGTAGAGGCAAAGGCAGAGGTGGAGGAGGTGGTGGAGCAGAAGGAGGAGGTGGTGGGCAGGGTGGAGGTAGTGGTGGATAGAGTGGAGGTCAAGGTTGGAGGTGGCAGAGAAGGTGGAGGTGGATGTGGTTAAGGAGGAGGAGGAGGAGGTGGTGGAGGTTGAGGTGCAGGTGGTGGAGGAGGAAGGTGGTGGAGATGGAGGTGGAGGTGGAGATGGAGATGTAGGTGGAGGTGGAGGTGGAGTAGGAGGAGGTTGTGGAGGTTGAGGTTGTCGAGGAGGACGTGGAGGTTAAGGAAGAGGATGTGGAGGTGGAGGTGGAGGTTGAGGTGGAGGACGAAGAGGAGGTGTAGGTGGAGGAAGAGGAGGAGATAGAAGCGAGGCAGAGGTGGTGGAGGAGTTGGAGGTAAAGGAAGACTAGGTGGTGGAGGATGAGGAGGAAGTGAAGGAGGAGGAGGTGGTGGTCGAGGAGGTGGAGGTGGAGGTGGAGGTGGAGGAGGAGGAGGACGAGTAGGAGGAGGCATAGGCGAAGGTGGTGGAGGAGGTGGAGGTCTTGGTGGAGGAACGGGAGGTGGTGGAAGAGTAGGTGATAGAGGAGGATGTGGAGGAGGAGGAGCTGGTCAAGGAGGTGGAGGTAGAGGAGTAGGAGGAGGAGGAGGAGTTGGAGGTTGAGGTGGTGGATTTGGACGAGGGGGTGGAGGTTGAGTTGGAGGTGGAGATGGTGGTGGACAAGGAGGTGTTGGAGGTGGTGGTGGTGGCGTTGGAGGTGGAGATGGAGGTGGAGGTGGAGGTGGAGGAGTAGGAGTAGGAGGAAATGCTTCATCTGAGTCAACTAGTTGCTAGATCAAGGAAATGCTCATTCTCATTATCATATCAGAAAATTACATAGTAATGTCTTCCGTAAGTCTCAAACTCAAAAATGCCTAGTGCTTTTACATCAAAAGTCTGAATCCTAATGAGGCTCTATGCCTCTTTATTTATACAATTGAATTCTCGACCAACTTCCTTAAAGATAGGGAGTCTCTGCTCCCAAAATCAATATGAATTGGTTCTTTCACTATCACTGGCTTGGCTACCTTTTGATCTTTATGACTCGGCCATTTGCAACCCCGAGCTAGTGTGATTTGATGGAGGAATATTCAAATGAGTGAGGATTAAATGAGGAGGATCTATGCCCTACAATATCTCCTCCTTGTCTAATTCAAATTTTTGCCCTTAATTAGCCAAAATTACCATGATTTTCTCTCAAAAACATTAGTCGACTAGACATAAATCTCATTTTTACTCATCTCATTAAGCAAAATATAATCAAAATGTGTACAAAATTATGAGAAGAGTTTATTTAAATAAGCTTGAAGGTGTATGAAGGTCCATAAAGTTACCTAATGATGAGGCTCATCACCACCTAATAGATGATGATGGTCATCCTTAATATTACAAGATAGGGCTTGTACATCACATTCGAGTGCCAACACTTGAGCAAGTTAATTCCACATAAGCCCTTTTCTTATTCTAAGGGTGATGTAGGGCACTTTTTGGTCATGAATATACGTTTGATGACTTGTACGTGATAATATGGAGCACTCATTAGCCCTTACCTCACATCTTGATGCCTTTTTGAGTTCATTTGAAAATTTTACTAAATATATGTGTGCATTTAGTGTAATTAAAATGAAAAAATACTATTGACTTTGTTATAATTATTTGTTTTATTTAAACTATTTAAATAAATTTTTAAAAAAAGTTTCAATTAAATAAAATTTTATGTTTAAAAGGTATAAAATTATAATAAAATCCCAAAAATATAAATAAAATATAGAAACAAATATGGTATATGTTTAAAATAAATAAGGAAAAACAATATGATGACATGCTCATAAATTCATTGATTGTTGAAAAATATATATTAATAATTATAGAATTAAATGCGTAAAAAAAGTACTTAGGAATTTAGAGATGGAATTAATAGACTATGATGGATTTAAATGTAAAACAATAAAAATACCTAAAATATTAGATATGATATTAAAACAGTTCTTTCTTGTTTCATAAATTTAGTTTAAAAAAGAAAATTAAATTCATGTTATATAAATTTAATAATTTAAAATTTGATTTTTTTTTGGTTTGTGATTAAATTTTGAATAAGATAAGGTTAAAAATGATAAAAAAATTATTATTCAATTGAGAAGTAAATGTGAATCTATATGCAGCATATAATAAATTATTATATTGAAGAAGAATAATATACACAATCAATAAGGTATAAATAAATTCCAAATTTATATGGAGAGTATAATCACTTATTCAATTGACATGTTACTATCATGGACATCTAAATGATATTATTATAAATCACTTGGAAAACTATGGGTGAGACACTATTTTCCTGAGGAATGGACCAAGACATGGAATATAATAATTCTTTTCTCATAAATGTTATAATAGATTAATATATTATATGTGTTGTGGAATAATCATATATGACTACTTATATGATGTGAATTGGAACATTTTCGTAAGTTATTTAAAGTAACAAAAAGTGATACCACAAGACAAAAATTAGCAGCCATAAAATTCATATAAAATACTAAGCAACATTAAGGGTAAAAAAAGTCGAATAAAGTATTGTAAAATGTGACAAAATAAAGTACTATAGAGTGTCGTAAATGATATTCAAATACAATTTATCATTATTTAATCACTAAAGGCTCCAACTATTTATACTTTTATCAAAACATCCGAAATGTAACTCCAACAAGGAGCAACATAAGATTTTGAATGGAAATATATGATTAAATGACATGTGAAATAGATGAATCTAACCACCTTTTTAAAGCTATGGTTATAATCTAGTCTGGAAATTTACCCTTCATATTTTTTCGATCAAATAGATTCTATTAGTTCTTTGAAATAAAACAACAACTTTTTTGAGGTATGCTTCTCCCCGACCTCATTCAACTAAATTTATTAACTAGGAGAAAGCTAAAAAAGGTGATACTAAAGTGCCAAAATTTACATTGTGTCCATAAAACAAATGCACAAAGCATCCAAAACACACATATAACACATATGAAAAGACATTCCATCAAAGTTTATGATGGGGTTCCAGTTCCTATCGAGAATTAAAAATGTTTGAGGGTCCAGGGGCCCCATAAACATGAATCTCTAGGTGGTTAATTTGACCCTCAATATGATGTAGTCACATATTGGTCAATATTAGTCTTGTCCAGAATTATCTATTTATTATGTTTTTAGTCAATCATGAATGTTATCACCTCATTTGAGTCATCATCTCTTTGTTTCGTGAGCTCCACCAGTAGTGTAGGAAGACTCTGCAATTACCTATATAAACATTATAAATATGGTGATGCTTCCACATGGCTAGGTGACGAAACATGTTCATGGGCCAATTCACCCTCATAAATAGCCTCAACACCCCCATCACCCTCCAGTTCTCCTACTCACCTACGATGGCCAACGAGGACTTTGTGAGGTCACCCACCTCACATGACATGCCCCCTTCATCTAAGAATTCCAATATATAGTCCAAAACACAAAGAACAATTTAATTCAACCACTAAAATATTATAGCTTGGTAATCAAATCCTGCTTCAAAGCTCAACAAGGTAAATGTTGTAAGGAATTACATATTCTTCCACAATTATCACTAAAGAATCACCCCCATGATTACAATATTTCCTCTTGAGTAGAGTACCCCAAGAAACCAAGGAAAAAGGCAGTGAGCCCGAGACCTGAAACTACATCTCTCAACCCCAAGAAAATTTGGTGATAGATATGTGCAACAAATACCACCAAAGATGAATCATGACAGGGACCATGAAAAATTCTTGAAAGCATAAAGATGAGGAAACCCAAAAGGAACAGATGACCACCACATCAAAAATTCCATTTACAAAGGAACTCTTAGGGCCTAGAGGCAGAGCCATATTTCTTACTAAACAAGGAAGATAATAAAACCACCCTAATTTAACTCCTACATCAAGAAAATTTAGTAGTTCTCTTGTGTGCACCATGTCCCACCATCCAAAGGATAGTTCACCATCGTTCAACTCAATGAGGTGAAGAACCATGCAAGTTAGGACACCATAGTGACCAAAGCACAAGCCCCTCTAGCTTGTATTATCCTTTCACTCTAAAGAAACCACTCGAATCAGCATGTATAGGTTAGCGGTCTATGCATAGTCAACATTCCCCTACCACATTCCCAAACTCTCGTATCTAGAAAAATCAGCTTCTAAAAAAAATAATTATTCAGGCAATAATCTCATTTACATGTCTCTAGAATCTTTTGGGTGTCCTACGCAACTTGTCTATGGCCCCTGCCCCCATTGATCCACCATGTTTGGCCACACTCATCAAGGTAAACTTTAACCTTCATGTTATCTTAATTTTATAATATAATAAATAAATAAATATATATATATATATTATATTTATATATTTATTATCTTAATTATCAATGTTAATTTTTTTTCATTTAAGTTATTACTTACTAAAAATGTTTGAAACTAAATTACTTTTTAATTTTCATTTAAGTTTATTAACTTACCAAAACGTTTGAAATAATTACTTGTAAATTAAAATTTTAAGTTATATATATATATATTCTTTCAATGCATCACCTCCAAACTAAATGAAAAAAGAACTGGATATCTCTTTCATTTTTAGCCACACAGCACCAAATTGTTTTAATCATAATATTTTTTTTCATTCACCAATATAATATATAGATAGTTGAAATTTGGATATCTATCTATACTACTAAAACATAGACACATAGAAACACACATTCGTGCCATATGTCAACTCCATGATAAATAAGGAAAAAATTACACATCTCCTACATTTTGACATAGACAACGTTAAAAGTTTTGAATCATTCGTTATAATTTTTTCAATTCTTTTATATACAAAATACATACTTGCCAATATTCCCTTTTTGTTAATGTATTTTAAATTCTACTTCATATAGATTGAGAGAATTATACATCTCCATGTTGTCATTGAATTAGAAAGCATAAATTAATTAAATGAGAAATATCCTTCACTTTATTTATTTATTATTTAGACTAAATTTCTTCTTGCCATCAATATTTTCGAAATGTTTGGTATGAAATTTCATTAAGTATTAAAGAAATTTAACATCTCCTTGATATTACTGAGTGGAAAAAAATAATTAACAAAGGAAAAAATATATTAAATTCAATCTTTTTCTCTTTATATATGTTATGTTGGTATAAAATTCCGCCTAATTTGGGTGGAAATTTATGGTTTTCTTGTAATGCATTTATCATCACCATGCATTCACACAGAAATTGGTTCTCATCCAACTTTAATATGTCCAGTCAGTATGCTAATCCATCAATTTTCATGATGTCTAATCCACTGCTCCATATCCTCTGTAAAATCTCCTTGTACTTAACATTAATGCTTCATTCACTTACTTGGCGATGGAAAACATTATGTCTGTCTAAATATTTCTTATTTCTTTTGTCACCCAACTCATTCCTGATTCATCACTCAGCCTATCATACTCTTATTTCCTTCCAAAAGAAAAGCTACAATTCCCTCAGTGATTCTAAATTCCTCCTCCTCATTCTCCCACCTACTACTATGGTTTGAATTGTCGATGTGTGAACAATGGAGGTGATGGATGTGGTCGCGATGATCATTCCCATGCTGTAGATTTTGATTAAAAAATCTAATGTCTTCATTCCAAATATTCATGAAAGCATACCACATAATGTGTCCTCCGTGGAAGTTGATGAATTAAGGAACCTAGGTGGTTGGCATTGGGCCCTAAAAGTTTACTAGCCAAATAGTTATAGAAGCAACAACAAGCCAATGAAGCTTCCATAAGGAAGGTTGTTAATTCTAAGAATTAATAGTCTCCATGAATCTCTACGGGGCCTTATCCACTCCTTCAACATCTCCTTCTCTCCTATCTCACTCTACCATTCCTACACTAGCTCCCAAGATGCTATAAACTCCCTTTCAATCTCACCCGCTTCCCTTGGGCCCTTCCCCTTCGATCATTATTGATTATATGCATCTGAAATGTCAAGTGAGTGGAGCAGCTAATAAGGCACAACCATAGCAAGCTTTGAGTTCTTATGGTTGTCTTACCATTGAGGAGGAGACAAAATATGAACTAGCACAATTCTGGCCTGATAGCGCACTTGATGGCTCAACAACTTCTAAAGGAGAGAAAAATGTTTGAAGCATCTTTTTGAATGGCTTGTATTCTTAGCCCTAAGGAAAATTCTCACCTGCTTTTTTGTATTATGATCACTGATTATGTATGCTACTAACTTTGGATTTGTCGTGAATATATATTTCTTTAACCCTAGATTTCGAGCAATGACCTATCGGTCTCCCATGGTGGGAAGATGGTCTGAAACCTAGATCCACCAGAAGAACTAACATTATTATGGTTGTGTAAATTTTGTACATCATTTTTTCTAATATGAAGTTCTTTACATTTTTACAATATATATATATATATATAATTATTTTATTTAAGGTTCAGATTGAAATATTTTATATATTATCAACATCAAAATATTATTTTGAGATATGTATAGAGTAGATATTGAAATATACTAGTTGGAATGAATATTCAAATTCTAATTGGGTGCGTCATCCTATCATGGAACATGATGTGTTACCTAAAGAAAATGTATTGATTATCTCTCTAATCATACCCATTGATATTCTTTGTAAACTCGGGATCATAGAAAATATCATGATTGTAGTGAATTTCACTCCAAATGATATTTATACCTATATTACTCTTTTCATATAATTCTAATATGTATTCACTTCTACATATGAAGAGGTATGTATCATTGATAGCCATATGCATGAAAGAAATAATCTACTCAAGAAAGGACTTCACACAATAAACCCTCACAAAGTTGATATCCTTAAGGAAGGTGTTGAAAAATTACTTAAATCTTAGTTCATATGTCTATTTTCCTTAATTTAATAGGATTCCAACATCATTCTTGTCAAAATAATTAATTCTTTCATAAAGTAGCCTGATCCTTCTATAGAAAATCATTCCCCACTAAACAAACTCAAATTGTATATAAATACATTCATTTTTTTTAGGTAAGCTTTGACTTTCCATAAATAAACACAGCTGTTTCAATAACAGAACGTATCCACAAATAAAATTACTTGCTAGGGAAATTTAACCTCTCCACAAATAAACTCAGACACTATAACAAACTTTTTCTTTTCACAAAAGAAGGA